>JAAIXJ010001839.1:0-276277 GCA_013403705.1 Heliconius hermathena | reverse complement strand
CAGTAAATTAAATTATTAACTGACATCAGTACATTTAACAGAGTTTTAAAAAACATAACATAGGTAAAAAGAACGTAATGTTACAAAAATATATACATATAGTAAATAATTAGCTTTATGTATATTTTATGAATATCAAATATCAATATTGGTCGTATTTTTTAGTTCGAAACAATCAAAAATTCTTATAGAAATTACGATAATGTCGTAAAAAAATCATATTAAAATATTACAGATTAAAGTAATAAAGAAATCACATTAGAAGTAAATATAGTTGTCAATCAATTCTGCTTATTAAGTCAATAATCATGTATTTTAAGCGGGCGAAACCGTGGGCGGGCCGCTAGTTTTACATATAAGAAGTAGTTCAATTGAGTGTTAACTTAAAAGATGTATATTCTCGCTGTATCCTAAATATAGCAGGGTACGCAGAGGGAACCTAGCGTTAAAATACTTCCTTTTCTACTTATATTGAGATATTGCGTGACTTATAATCATGAAATTGGTACGGCACCCTCTATGGGTGAGACCGAGTCGCACTTGAATACGGAATAAGAATACGCTTATGATAGAAGGCCATTATAAATTTTAATGTGTTTTAATTTTTGGAAATTTTGATTTTGGTAAGACTACTGAGAAGAAAAACGGACAAAATATGATCTATATGGGCATAACTAATTGCTATATTTCTATCTTAGCACTAGTATATCGCTTTCCGCTTACAACAGGGTAGGCAAAGGGAACATAGTGTTAAAACAATCCGCTCTTCGCTTTCGTTCGAATTTTTGAGAAAACGTGTCGAGTGGTGGAACTAAACGCCGCGCCTTATCTTGTTACTAGAGATAGGACGTCAAAATATTAAGTAGTTCATCAATTCAAGTAGGAATAAAATCTACGACTGGTGCGTTTACACCCGACGGGCTCGAGAATCAAATACTGTTCAATTTCTTCGTTTTGTGTTTATGAATACTGTAACAAATATTTAAAAAAATATAAAGCATCACCTATATTGTTAAAAGAAATTCATCTGTTTTCATTTGGGCTTCGTACTTTTTCTCATATATACTAGGGGATTTACGAAAATTTATATTAAGAACTCCTCAGAAGAAACTATTTTACACGTTCCGTGTTATTTTTCATTGTAAGTAAATTGGTGGAACTCAACGCCACAACTTGTCTGCCACATTGCTAAAATGACAATAATTGAAATATTTTCACCCCCGAGTGAGAATAAAACCCAAAAAACTTGTGTTTACAACTTGTGTTTGAACTCTATGAGATAGCGTTATGACGGAGTAGGCTCCGTAAAAAATCCATAAATTCTTTTCAATTAAGAGTTTCAAGGTACAGGGTATGGTTTTTTTGTATAATACGTGTTGCCATAGCAACGTGTACTTTATAGTCTATACAAAAGTGTATAATGTTATTTTCCCTACAAATTGTGTGAAGAAAGCAACGATCAGTCACTATGTTCTCAACTTTTTATCATATAATATAAAAAAAACCGACCGACCGACTTCAAACCTACAATTTTCAACCTACATTCACAAACTTAAGCAAAACCAGAAAGTAAGAAAATAATATTTAATTACTTCAAAGGAGAAAAATAATTAATTTACTATATAAAATTAACATAATATAAAACAAAATCCTAAATAAATTTCTATATATATTATAAATAAAATCTGTTACTTTTGGAGTCGGTGCCAGCCAAGACAAAAATAACAATAATAAATAGCTACTTAATATACCGAACAAAAGAAACAAAAAAAATACGCAAACTGGGATCGTCCTACAAAAAAGTAATTTGAAATAATAAATAGGCATATAAGTATAATTTTTTTTGTCACGCAATATATCGTTGAGTGGCGGATCCCAACGCTGCGCTTTGTCTCGATACCAGAGCAAGGTAATAAAACCTTAATAAAATGGACGAGACGGTGAAAACTGTCACTTATCACTCTACGCTCACCACGCTTTCGCCAGAAATATAGGAGACACTTAAAATATTCCTTTAATTTCTATCAAGTGTACATACGTATATATATACTTACTTAATATGGCACAAAATATTTGATTGACTTTGCCTTTTTCAAATATACCGTTAAATTTCATTGTCACTATACTTTTAGTGACAAAATCTTCTTAAGGGCAAAATTATATATTTTTTTTAAATTTTTCATCGCCGGATTCGAACCCGAACACTAAGAGTGTACTTTCAAAACTTTATAAGTCGTTCATTACTTCCAGAAGTAAAAACGTATGTAACACATTTACTACTGATTCAGTCTAATTTATATATTAAGTATGAGATAACAATGTTTGACAGAATAAAGCTAGTAAGGGAAGTATTGCATTTTGTATTATAAGCGTTTATGCAAATATTCCAATTGTGCTGGATTTGAATTTGTAATGCTTTTTTGAAGGATTTTTGTGAGATTTGATCCAATTTTTTTAAATTTTCACTTTGCTCGCAAACTACCCGACGCGAAGAGCGATCTCTTTATTAATATTAAAGAAATATGTTTGAATAATTTTGTGAGGCGGTCGTGGCTCAGGGATACAAGGATGTGACTGTAACGCGACGAATGTAAGTTCGATCCCCACTCGGAGGAGTGATTTATTGTTTGTTAATAACTAGAGTATCTTAACACTAGGTTCCCTTTGCATTCCCTGCTACGTGTGTGATACAGCGTGAAGCTGATTTATTTTTATTTTCCTTAATATTTAATGATAGCTCTCTAAAGAAGTGTCTTGGCTAGCACCACCTTCACGGTAATAAGATCTATTGTTTTCACGATTATTGCACATTTTAAATCAAACTCTTTAACCGAATAGATATATGCAATTAATCCTGTTAAAGAATTTAATTTATAATTAACTTCACGATATGTCTCCCATATATGCGAGAAAAAACTTTAGAATAGTACCTTATTGTAGAAGTTTTATATTGAACTAGCGAGCCGCTGGCAACGTCGCCGTATTTTTTTTTATGGAAAAAGACAAGGCAAACGAGCGTTCGGGTCACCTGATGGTAAGTGACCACCGCCGCCCACGACCCCGTGCAACACCAGAGGAGCTACAGGTGCGTTGCCGGCCTGTAAGGTGGGTTGGGCGCCGGAGCCCGGCATTACCTGATGCGAAACTCAGTGGTATAAAGCCACTACTTCACACCGGTTTTAAATGCCGGGGGTGGTAAAGATCCGGTCGAGTCTGCCCATACGTGTTGCCATTGCTGGCAACGTGACTCTACCACACGTACTTTAGTCGCCTATTACGACACCACCAGTACCAGGACGATCCTATTCTAGGCCGGGATCACACGGCACAGATATTAAACTACATATTTATTTCTATTTGTATATATTCTTATTTTAAAGACAATATTCATTATAAATTAAAATTTAAAACAAATTAATAAAAAAAATTGTATTTTGGCAAATTTCTCTTAACATGTAATGTTTGTTTTATTTAAATCGGTTCATAAATAAAAAAAAAATCAATATAAAGTTATTTTATGTTAGTTATTACTGTATTATATTTTATAAATTATCTGAACTTTAGCTTTTAATGTATAGATATTGTCTTTAACAATAATTATAATTTTTAACAAAAAAAAAACCGACTTCAATTTCAACCAGAATCCATAATCAGAACCTAATAAAACTTATGTCAAACTACCCTTGAACTGTATCAAAGTAAAAATCAAATCAAATTAGCTTCACGCTGTATTCTGCACACAGCAGGTTAGGCCCTCTGCCTAGTGTTAAGCTAGTGTTAAGACACTCCGTTCCCCATTTTCCACCGAGTTCTGCATTGCGTGTTAAGTGGCGGAATTGAGTTCCGCCACTCAACACGCAATGCACGCCACGCCACGCTTTGCCTCGACATCAGAGCAAAGAAATGAAAATATAAATGTAAATAAACATTTAATTTCCTCGAGTGGGTATCAAACCCACAACCAGTCGATTTACAGCCACACTTTGTGTCCCTGCACCACGACTGGCCTCTTTTGTTTATTGGAAAGTGAAGTGTATCCTTTCCAATAAAAAAAGAATAATCGAAATTGGTAGGGGAAATATTGAGATTATCGTCCATTTGTCGCGCACAAACCCAATGTAAATTTGAGACATATGTAATTTTCTCATAGATATCATCGTCAAAAATGGTCCAAACTCCAAATTATAATGAGGCCACATGGGAAGAACCAGCTTTCATATAAAAAAGAATCATGAAAATCAGTTCACCCAGTCAAAAGTTCTGAGGTAACAAACATTCCACACCTTTACACCACATTAGAGAAATCGGTTAAAAATATTAATAAAAAATGAAAGCAATCCAGGCTTATAAGTAAATAAGTGTGTAGCGATAAACATAATATGACAATATTATTATTAAATTGGGTTTATTTGTAATATACAGAAAACAAACAGTAATTGTCAACATTTAAGATTATTTGTGAGAATATAATTTGATTTATAAATCATGAATATAAGCCCTCTTGTATCATGTTGTCGCCAAATACTCTCTGTTATTGGTATTGGACGAATATCCTAATAATTATGTAGACTTATGTACATCTTAATAATTATATTAATATGTTGATAGACATATACAAGCTGCGTCTGAATGATCTTTACACTAGTTCTTAACTAATACAGTGCACAAGGGCTAGTCTCTTGACAGTGGCCTCCAACCTCTCCTATAGCCACCCCGACCCTCATTCAATCTAGTACTAGTCTAATACTACGACTGATAACAACTGCACTCTAACGAGTACATGTTACGTCCTAGTTACAATCTCTAATTTAAACAGCCGCAGCCCCTGATTGCATTACCCACAAACCTAATAGAAATAATATGTTGAATATAACGTTTAACATAACTAATAAGTCACACAATATAATAACTAATCAGTTGACATTTATCGATAAATTTAATTCCACTTACTTGGCGCTAATAACTAGTTTTGCCTCACCACTTCATTGTCCGTGACCCTCCCATCCTTCCCTTGGAACGTCTCCTCTATGATTCCTCGATATCTATTCGATAACTAACCTTTGTACTCGTACGTTTTCTTCTCTCAGCCCCTCGAAAGGGGAGAGGGGAAACGGCTTAAGGGTGAGACCCTCTGGCCGTGGGTTCAATCTCCGCTCATTAGGATGAGCGTGGCGTTGTAGTGGGCCTAAGCCCAGAAAATGCTTCTCAGATGAAACAGAGGGAGGGATGAAGGGATGCGGGAGGGATGAACTGTATGCTACCTGGGCCTGGTCTGCCCAGCCAGGTGAGACCCCCGGTTACCCGGAGGAGGCCCAGCTTAGGCGACCAGCGACCACGGTAGCAACTCAGGAGTCGAAGTCAGGTGATGATGGGAGGACATCCCTGGGCAGTCTTCTCTTTGCAGCGTCCGGAGGGCGGGTGTTCCATGGAGCGATTTCACGTAAATGGTGAAATTTTGATGCGTCTGCCCGGTGGTACATGCGGGCTGCGTCACTAACCTTTGTGTAAGCCTTTTCCTAGTTTTATACTATAAGAACGTTTCTACTACCTTCCTCATATCACATAATACAACATTCGACATTTGGAATATTCACAACTACCTTAAAGTATTCGCGATGATTCGCGACACATGTGTTTACAAAGTTATTAATAATATTTTATTTTCCAGTTTTAGTTTCCAGCACTCGACACTATTTTTTTTTGGTTTTCTGTCGTAGGTTTTTAATTATTAATTATGCTACCACAATGTATGAAGGAGCTCAACTATGCACTGTAATTATTAAATAATTATATCGGGGAAATATTTATATTTTAACTTAAATTTCAAGAATTTCCATCCTGTCTCCTAGTAAGGGACATGAATCCATGAAATGCTAAAGAGTTTCTTATATAATTATCCGGATTTTTATTTTATTTTTAGGGAAATAAACAGAGTACCACATGAATATGAATATTAACAACTTATAACAAATAAAAATTACATAAGGCTCCACAGATAAAATTCATATACATGGATATATACAATAACAATTTACATAAATACATAAAAAAAAACTAAAGATAATATTCGAAAAGAAGAATGGTTTACATAAACAAGTAAAGTAATTTAAGCAAATTTTAGCATTTTTTTCATTAGTTTTCTAAAAAAATATTGTAAGTTCAATTCATTTTTAATTTATTTATTATCTATATATTGCCCATTTTATGAATTAACAAATTTTGAAACACAAGAAAAAACATTTTTTTTTTATTTTATAAAAAAAATTACAATCAGAATTGAATACAATAATTTAATACATTTTAAATTACTTTTGTGCAAAACATTTTTTTTCCTTTCTTCATCGAAACTTTCATAATATTTATTTGTACAGATTGCTTGCTAAAATAGTTCTAAAATGACACCACTAAGTCAATATAGCCAAAAATTAAGAATATATTTCATCAGTCAGTACGCAACAACATTAAATACAACTACGTAAAATTAACCCTGAGAGCGTCTGACAATATCTGGTTTACACTGGTTCGTACTAGTATAGTGCGTAGCGTTACTTTGAATGGAAAATTTGCTCATTTCCTCGGTTTCGTAAATAATTTCTATAGATTCTTTTATTTTTTATTCATTGATTAATTTCTTTAGATTTTTTGGCTTCTTTCTGTTTCCCACACATAGCAGAGTAACGAACTTAGGAACCTAGTGTTAAGACCCATTAAGGCACTTTCGTTCCTCACTTTCCGCCGAATTCTGGAGACGAGATTGCGTGGAGAGTGACGTGTCTATTGATTTATATATAAAATTTTAATACATATATACATGAATACGTTAAGCATAAATGTTGGGCCTCTTTTTACGAATATGTAGACGCAGAAGTATGAAGCTTGCGACAGTTATAGTTTATATATATTTAATTTATTTATATTATATATTAATAATTATTAATAATGCATAAAAATATCTAAATATTTTATTAATTTAATTATTTTTTTATGCATTATTAATATATATGTAAAAGTAAAAGATATTAAATTAATAAAAAAACACACTCTACCACATGTTTGACAAAATATATTTTTATTTAAAGTGACAATCACGTTGCTATGGCAACGTGTACACGTTAATTTGTTTAAACTACAGTGTGTGTGTAGTGTGTAGTGTTAAACTACATTAACTATTTAAATTTTTACTATTTTGTTAAATATATTAACAGTGTATTAATTTAAAGTAAAAAATTGTTAATTTGATGAGTACAAGGATGAATTTGCAAAGTAAATTTGAAAATTTGGTGCGTAAAAGTACCAATTTGGAGAAAAAATCACACAAAAGTAACGAAAAGTAACAAAAGTATTTAAAAAATATAAATAGGCAAACATGCTATGTTTCTAATATATACTTTTGAATATAGTTTTTTTTTTTTAAATGAAATCACGCTCTTTTCAACATAAGACGAATGTAATGAGTACTCGAAATGTTAACTCAGTTTCCATCAACCATATTCCAGTTCCATCATAGTTTTTTTTAGCTTCACGCTGTATCCCACACCCTAGCGGGGTAGGCAGAGGGAACCTAGTGTTAAGATACTCAGTTCCCCACTTTCCGTCGAATTCTGGAGGCATTGCGTGTTGAGAGGCGAAACTCAACGCCGCGCTTCGCCCCGACACCAGAGCGAAGAAATGAAAATCTAAATTTAAATAATACTTATTTAGAAAACGTATAAAAATTTGAACGTAGCGGGACTCGAACCCGCGCCTCCTGGAAACCGACCAGGAGGAACCGACCTAATCGGTTTCCAGGATGCACGGGTCTAAACTGTAGAGGTATCTTAATTAATTTCCTGAGGTATGGGTTTAAAATATTTTACTACAGGGAATGCTGTTTCCGTAAAAGGAGCGGTGACACTTCCAACCTGTATATTTCCATTCCATAATATTAAATTACCATTTTATCTACATGTAGGTAATTGGCAAGTTTCACGCTGATACAATACATATAAGTGCGTGTAATTTTGATTCTTAGATTTATTACATAATTAAATCAAACTAATAATAATGTAACGTCTTAAGTGGTGTGACTGCAAACGCGGGCTGTGGGTTCGATCCCCTCGATTCGATCGAGGAAATTAAATTTTATTTAAATGTATATTTTAATTTCTTCGCTCTGGTGTACAGGTAAAGCGCGGTACTGAGTTCCGCCACTCGACACGCTATATATGCAGTATTCGGCGGTAAGTAAGGTCCGACCTATCTTAAAACAAGGTTCTCTCTGCCTATCGTACTGTGTGCGGGATACAGCGTGAAGCTGATTTTTAAAATATGCATGAATATATTATATGTAGAAACTCGCGCGCGAAACGCACTCTGTGAATACTCGGGATTATAAAAAAATATGATTGCAAAAAAATATGATAAAATATTGAGGCCAGTCGTGGCGCAGCGGCACAAAGTGTGACTGTAAAACCGACTGGTTGTGGGTTCGATCCTCACTCGAGGAGATGAAATATTTACTTAAATGTATATTTCCATTTCTTCGCTCTGATGTCGAGGACAAGCGCGGCGTTGAGTTCTGCTACTCAACACGCAATGCCTCCAGAATTCGGCAGAAAGTGGGGAACGAAGTGTCTTAACACTAGGTTTCCTCTGCCTACCCAGCAGTGCGCGGGATACAGCGTGAAGCTGATAATGATAATAATAATAAAAAAATATGTTTATTTTTACACTATTAATGATCTATTGTTATAAACACCTGCTCTCAGCCGAAAACGAATTAGCATTCATTCTTAGAATAAAAAAAATTAAACAACTGAACCTCAGTTGTTTAATTTTGTACATATCAAATTTAATCTTTATAGACAGGATGTTTATATAATATTTGGACTAGCTAACTAGATTGTTTGGATATGCTAGTTTTTTTAATTTCACATTGTATTTCGCACATAGTAGGGTACGCATCGGGACCCTTGTGAACCAAATGTTAAGACAGTCCGTTCCCATTCCATTCATTAGGTGAGGCATTGCATGAGTGGCGGAACTCAAAGCCGCGCCTTGCCACGTTGTCAAAGCGAAGAAAATCTGTTACGTTTACAGTCGCAATCTTGTTTCCGTGTTGCCCAGGCCTGTTATTTAAAGCATGGCATTATTATTTTATTTTATTATTGGCATGTATTTACATATATATTACATAATTATTTTATTTTACCATACTTAAAAAGAGTGAGAAATGATTACATTGATAGAAATAGGAAGCGGTTAACGTTTTTAAAAATACTAGTTAAAAACACATAACAATACTTCACACGAGTTTCCTTCCAATAAGTCCCGTTGCCTACAAGCAATAATTCCATTGTTTTTATAGTCTTTTTCACCTACGCCAATCCTTTCTTTACACTAGTTTGCTAACAATATTTATATAATTCGACTTGCAATGGTTCGATAATTTTATGGAAACTCTACTAAGCGGGTAAGATCGTAAAGCTGTAGTTGCGTTCTTCAAAGAGATTTTCTTTCTTATTTTTACAGTCACCCCTTTTTGACTGACATTGACTGACACCCTATTAGTTATTTATAAAATTATAAAGAAAATATAGAGAAATATAATTATAAAACAAAAAAAAACATAGCCAATGCACTGGTGATTATTTACAAGCTAGTCAAGTTAGCATTTCAGGATGAAGAAACCTCCTATGACGCTCGTCGGTCAGCATAGCATACCTACAGTGCAGTCTTTTACATCCTCGGCTCTTCTGAATAGATCTGTCTTCTGAGTCAATGGTAACCCTATGTTTTTAGGGTTCCGTACTTTTTAAGGAAAAAAGGTACCCTTATAAGATCACTTTCTTGTCCGTCCGGCTGCCGGTCTGATTTCATGAAAAAACGTATTTCTACATATACTTAGGAAAAGATATGGCCGTTTATATAAAAAAAACGCGTATTTCGATACTATAAAGAAAATATAAATTAATACGGTACTTCCAATTGACCTAGAATTATGAAATTTGACAACTAGCACTAATTGAGGAAAAAAATCTGAAACTGTACATTTGTGGTTAAATCCTAAAAATTTATAGCCTTAGGGCGAAAAATACGGTATTAAAGCAGCTAGTTCAAGTGATATATCAAAAGAAAGGGCTCTGGCTAAGCTAAGCTTGAATTTCAGAAAAATCTCGATATCTCTAATTTTTGTACGGAACCCTCGGTGGGAGAGCCCGACTCGCTCTTGTCCGGTTTTTTTGGTACATCCGCATCTAGCAGGGTAGGCTAAAGGAACCTAGTGTTAAGATACTCTGCAGCGGAACTCAATGTCGCGTATTGCATTGTTATCAGAGCGAGAAAAATAAATTTTGTAATAATTCGTTTCTCTGAGAGGGTCTTGAATCCACAACGTTAGGTCGTTGATTAAAACATGTGCCTAAATAAAAAAAATACAAATAATTTTTATTTAAAAATTGTTATGATGTTAAAAAAATACTAGTAAAGACCTACTTGAACAAACAAGTATTTCCTACAAATACTTGTTTGTTCAAGTAGGTCTTATTAAACTACAGAAATTACTTAATTGTGGGAAATATAATTTGATATTATAATTTATTTTTTATAATGATTGAGGCTAGAGTAAAGCGTAACTCAACGCCACGCTTTGTATTGTCGGGGCGAGGAAATGTAAATAACTTTAGTAAAAATTATTCACTAAAATTTACATCTATATTTAATCTTCCATCATAAAAATTCCATCTTTCAGTCACGGCGCAGGGGCACAAGCGTGCGACTGTAAGTTCGACGAGTTGTGGATTCGATTCACACTCGATGAACCCTAGGTTTCTTCAGCCTACCCTAATAAATAATATAATAGACGTGCGGGATACAGAGTGAAGCTAAAAAAAGTAAAAAAATCATTAGGTGTTTATTTTAAAATTTTTCATCTTAGTAACAAAATACGGAAGCTAACAAAATTTAGACAATTTTTACCATTATTTAATTAATTTTTATGAAAAACAAACTCCTATCGTACGGTTAATTGCTCAAAATCTATATTGACATTAACATAGATTACATGAAACAAAGTCTACAGTGTTTCATCATAAAGTATTTCATCATAAACCATACTAAGAGATCGCGACAGTTTAATTTGCATTTAGATAAAAATATACTTTATTTTTTATCACAATTTTGTCCTTATATGTGCATTAAAATATATTGTTATTATCTGAATCTGAATTCATTATATTTTTGTATATTTAAAAGCTCAATTTGAATTTTGATGTGAAAAAAAATGCTTGAATGTGACTACGAAAATATATATTATATTTTTATTTTATCCCACATATAATATATGATATTTAATAATCATATTTTCTCTGATAGGCTTTATTATATACTAGTGCTTATTTGCGCCCTTAGAGAGTGAATTTTAAAAAAAGCCCTGAAATATTATATATAGCAGAGCAATTTTTATAATATATATTTCATTGAAATATATATTATAAAAATTGCTCCAACCAGTACCTAGGAGAGACAAATTTGAAAGACAAGTATTGAGGGTTTTTTTAACATGGGCTTGAACGCTATACCTAACTGAATTTAAAATGATTCGACTAGCGTCACTTCAAAGTACGATCGAAAATGGTCTAATGTTAGATTTAGACAAGCCAAGTATGAATAGCAAACTATAAAGAGAGGTTTCAGTTTTCGGACTATAGTAGGAACATGTATTTTTTTCAATCCTCTGGTGTTCAAAGAACATGAGAAAAAACAATGAAAGTGATGATAATAGCAAGAGAAATACTCCAGGATTATAATTTTTAACACACCGATCTCTCATTTAACTCCGGAAGTAAAGATAAAAATATAGCATTCTACATAATTAACACATATTTTATTCTTCTTTAACTAAGAAATAAAAAAAAAATCGTTAAAATATATATACAATAAATAACAGAATTTAAAACATTTCTGAAACTTTCACTTTCACTTGAAATTTCTATATAAGTAATCCAAATAGTTAAAGACGTTTCTTTCGGATCAAATGCGAAAAAAATAACAAATTAAAAACATGTTTATAATATACATATAGGATAAATAAACATAATAATACGACAAGGATGATAAGGATACGTTAAGATAAACTCAACTCTTTAAACTGATTTAGAACTTTAGCTAGCGATTTGTAAGAGAGTGATCAAAAGACTGACTCTCCAACTCTAAATAATAATCCGCAACGTCACAACTTACAATACAACGTCATTTTAGAGTTCCGCATAGCTAATAACAAAAATAGTGGTCTTCATGATCTTTATTAGATTTTTGATAATAAACATATTAGAAGATATAATGTTAAGAATAAAAGAAATAGGGGTCACATGGATTGTTGTAAAGTGCTCCTAACCCGGTCAGTCAATATAGTCTATTTTCGCCCTACCGCCGTTTATCCACCATTTATCCGCCGCTGTTCACTGCTGAATTTATGCCTATCTTATAGAGTGCCAACCATCCCGTCTTGGCCAGCTCGAAATAATTTATTGCCAGTTACTTTCTTCAATCGTATCTCGTCTCTCCATCATGCTGTAGGGCGTTCTTTTTTTTAAAAACAAGATATGGCAAAAGACCCAGTTAAACACCAAAAGAGCTACAGGTGGGTAGTCGGCATTCAAGATAGAAGTAGACCCACGTTTTGATGGTAAACTATGTCATGTCTTCACAGAAACACTACCATTCCAAAGTTGTATGCTGCGTGGACGGAACTTCTTATAAAACCTTACTTATACTTCTTACATAAGAGTGAAGTGCCACATATCCAGATAATAGGGATAATATTCAACATTGTGACGTACCCCAGTGCGAACTGAACTTGGTGTGAATGAAAGTGCGGTTAGAACATTCGGTGGCAGGTACCAGATCCAACAGTTTCCAAGAACACTTTCCATTATAAATGCGACAGAGAGCACACAGCGAGAAGACGTTTCTATGCAAAACCAAAGTTTCAAGCCTTTCACAGATTATTATGTCTTTAATGATTCGTTATATACGATCAAGCTGAAACTTGATTGCACCAGCCCAGGGATGAGAACAATATTTCATAAGAGGCCGAGCACGGGCCCTACAGTTTTCCATAATTTTTTTGACATTAGTTTGGCCATCCACACCAACTGCACTATTATGCGAATATTCTTCCACATGCCACACAACTGTGGAATGGTCCACCTGCAGCAGTGTTTCCAGGTCGATACAATGTGGGTCCCTTCAAAAGGCGTGTCTATCTCCACTCTATCAAAGACCGGCAACGCACGTGTATCACTCTGAAGTGGACGGCGGTGATCACTTACCATCAGGTGACTAGTAAGCTAGTTTGCCTTGTCTTTTTCTATAAAAAAAATCTAAATTAAGTCTCTCGAGACATTAAAGCACAATATGCCGATACTGAGAGAAGCTTTAAGAACAGTATTCTGTTAAACTGGCGACACGACAAATGAGTTTTTTCAGTGTTAACACGCAATCTTGTGTCTTCTGGGGGTTGAATTGAACTAAACTCTTAATGACAAATGACATACATTTATTTAAGCAGCTTTAACATTGTGACTTGCACGGCTTAGCTGAATGCTAAGATCCTTTAATATTATTAATGTACAAAAAGATTCATCCTGCGAACCACTCGTCAGAAAGAATCGTCCGCGCTAATCAGTATTTCTTCCAAATCCTGCAGCGCTTGCGCTATGATGACTGATCTTCGGCAAATCGCAAATGTTACAAGTTTTGACAATTAATGTTTATACTTTGTACGTTCGTTAGTACGTTCTGTTGTAGCTTAGGAAGCTCCAGAGAATGTAATTGGATCTAAACAGCCTCAGTAGGCTTATCGAAACAAGTGTACCTCCTACTTTGAGAAGCTCTGCGATAAATCCATCGTTTTTTGGAGTTTTATTGTTCCTAAATTGTCTAAGAGCCATCCTAATCGATATGGAGAGCCACACAGCTCAAAATTAGTTGTCTTTCTGATACCGATATTTATGATCAGAGATGATAATCTAGTCTGCCCTTTGGGCTTATTGGGTTGGGTTCCGTTGTATCACAATCGCAAAATGGATACAGATATCGGTGTATTGATATTTAAAAATAAGTGGAGTATTTTGATAACGATTGAAGTCTAATAAATCTTCAAAATAAGGTCTACCAAATGTAGGGTATCTACCAAAAGTTTGTTCAGTTTAATTGTAATTTTTTTCCCATTCCTGTCAGATTATCGGGAAAGCATCTTTTTGTTCTCCTTTTCCCAATAAGTCAAACATCAGCCTTCTGTGCTAAGTAGTAGTTTCGCGAATTTAATATCAATAAGGTCAAAGTCATTGATTGGTTTTCCTACAATCGACGTTCATCACATACAAAACTTGTGTAACCCCGGAGGTCATATATAAAGGGATTGATTACGGTAGACCTCTAAGAAACGTGTATTATAAAATCTTGTAAAATAAAACCGTTCGGCAAAATCTAATATTATATCATATACCTAATTATAATTTATATTTTAAAAATACATGCATATAAATATATTAAGTAAAGAGTTTTGAAGAATATGACGTTTGTTTTAGTTGTAACATGCCTTGAGGACGAGGAGGAGGAAGGAACGTTCCTTATCTCCTGATATTTAACATTGCTATTGTAATTTCTACCCTAAATCTAGAATAATACGGCTTATTATCAAGTACATTTTATATTTATACTCAATGACGCCGGTTTATTCAGTAGTAGATAACGAAAATATGTCGTTCATAGCATGAAAAAAAGACTGCTTTTGCCAAATATGTTTACCCGTTTATTTGTGAATATGTACATTGGTGTATTGGGATTAATGGTATTTCTTTCCTAATTTAGAATAAATTTATGATACTACTTGTAACTTTAATTAAATCGGGACGATTGACTTCATTTGATATAGCATATAGCCTCCCTAATAAAAGCCACACAAAAATAAACAGGTTGTGGATTCAATTCCCACTTGGTTTTTCACCCATTTTCCACCCGAATTTGAGAAACTCCATATTGAGTGGGGAAACTAGACGCCGCTTTTTGTCTTCTAATTAGACTTTCACTGTTATGGTTGTGGTGGTGCGACTTGAGACTGTGGTAGCCTTAACCTCAAGTGGCATTTATACATAAGGTAAAAATTTTTTTTATGTATTTATCTTGATTGTCTCGAATTTGATATGACCCTATAACCATCACACCTGGGAAACTCCCATACACCACGATAACAACTACTCTTATCTGTTTTCTAAAAAATCTATTTTTTTTAAACAAATAACCGAAAATTTGATTTTGTAATGCTTAGAAATTATTTCTAAGAATTCCCATTTTTATATTTTTTGCATCTTACCCACGCACGGTTTCGCCCGCTTTTTGTTGTGTTCTATCCAAATTATACAAAATTTTCAGTTCTGTTCTTTGATTATGGCGTAATGTTTACACAAATGAATCTGTCGTGGTTCAGGGACACAGTGTGATAGTGAACGCGACAGGTTGTAAGTTCGATTCCCATTCGAGGAGATTATTTATTTAATATTTTTATTTCATCGCTCTGGTGAGTTACAACGCGGCGTTGAGTTCTACCATTCGACACGCAATGCCTCCAGAATTTTGCAGAAAATGGTGTGTCTCAACACTAGGTTTGACCTGATTTTTTTTTTGTTTAATTTGAGTTAAAACTGTAATACTGTTAATTTCTTCTTACCTCATTCAGAATTTTTTTGCATCAACGTGGAACAAATATCTATGCTAACAAACTTTACAATATTAGTAGGCAAGATTTCAAAACTAAAATAAGATGATATAACACTGTAGTATCATTTACCAAGATATGTCGATCCTTTATACAATAAAGATGATTACCCACAACAACTAAGATATCGGTTACATAAATGATGCAAGAGAGAATTTAATTAATAGTATACAGTACATAAAGTTATACTACGATAAAGATGTAAACACAATTATGTATAAAAATGGTTATATGATTTTACTTAAAAATTTAAAAATACTAATAAATTTAAGCCTTTGTATATTGACCCATTTCAAATTGTATAAGTTTCAGAACCTAATTTAACAATAAATAATAAACATGAAAATCCATAAGAACCGAACTAAACAAACCTTATGAAAAAATGTAGTTTATAACTTTTTATTCTAAATATGNGATGGGGATCGAACCGACAACCAGTCGGTTTTACAGTCACACCTCGTGCCGCTGCGCCACGACTAGCCTCAAGATATAACTGAGTTACATATAACTTTTATAAAATAAAAGTTTTATATTATATTGTTAAAAGATATATATATTAGAATAACATTTCTTTTTTCTTTTTTTGGATGGGCGTGTAGTGTATGTGTGTATGCTAATAAATGTATCTTTCCTAATTAAGCTCAGTAATAAATGATTATTCATGAACAGCAGTGTTTCTTTAGGCAACCCGAACGCCCCAACCTTACATCACCCGGTTTTGAACTGAAACCGCCTTTTATCTTTCTACTATTTTCTCAAATAGTCTTTGCCAGTGTCGTTTGATATTCAATATAAAAAAATTAAGGCCACTTTGCTGGAGATGCAAACCAAAAACACTCAATTGAACACTGTGCATCAACGAATATTAAATATTGTTTGAATTTGTTCATAAATGTCTTATACTTTAAGGTAGTTTTTTCAGTAATATTACTTTAAGGTAATTTTTTCAGTAACACAGCATGTGACTAAAAACATGATTGTGGGTTCGATCTCACTCGAGGCTAGAAATATTTAAATTAAATATTATAAATAAATATTTAAATTCGAAAACAATGACTGGGTAGATTAAAAAATATATCTTTTAAATTTGGCTCTCTGTTGCATTGTAGACAGGCATAGACATAATAATAATAATATTACACAGACATAATAATAATATCAATATTATTAATACTAACGTTACAATGGAGTTTCTTAACACTTAATAATAATGATCTAAGATACATACGTTTCTAACTTGCTGCCGAATTTTCGAAGTATTGATATTGATTTGCCTCGTTACCAGAACGAATAATAATATTAAATATTTTTCTCCCCCAAATGGGAATCACACTCACAACCATCGCCGACATGGCACGAGCGTGCCACTGCGCCACGAAATATAACTTAAAAATCGTGAGGTGCCTTACAAAATTTTTGGAGCAAATTTTTGAACATTCGAAATGAAATCATTATTATCTGCTTTTTCTTAACATTAAGCATAATAATTAGTTTTATTATAATTAGTGTAAAAAATAGGCGTGCAACTGTAAACGCAACAGGTTGCAGGTTCGATTTCCACTCGAGGAAATGTTCATGTCTTCGCTCTGACAACAAGCTAAAGCGCAGTGCTAAAGCGCCACTCAATACCCAATGCCTCCACTATTCAGAGGAAAATGACAAACGGGTTTGTCTTGATGGGAACGGAGTGTCCTAACATTAGATTCCCAGGTTCCGTCCATATATCCTGCAATGTGCGAAATACAGCGAAAAGCTTTAAAAAAATAAAACGATATAACGCTTTTAGGCATCATTGAAGTTATACAGAATATCATAGATCAGAAATCTATAGTCTATACTCTATACTAACATAACAAAGTGGAAGAGTGTGCAGGTGTATACAAACTAGATTATGACTGTGGCTTATCATACATCGATCAAACAGAGAGAAACATCGGTGTTAGGGTGAAGGAACACATCTCGGATATCAAGAATGGGCATGTATCAAAGTTGTGTGTGAGCATACTGTGGGTTGATAAACTCCTAATCCTCGCTAAGGAAAACAAATATATTCCTAGGATGATCCGCGAGGCTATTAAAATACAAAAACATTATAATTTCAATAGAGAGGACGGCTGGAGCTTTCTAACACCTGAGACCTACTCATAAAATCTTTGAAGTCTCAAACCCATGGTGGGTTTGAGACCAAACGGCAAGATACAGTTAGCTCATTCTGCAGGAATCCAGGGCAGTATGCGAGGAAATTAAGAAATCGTTGGGGGTATTTTGATATAATAATTATGTCAACTGACAGACGAATGCCACCTCAGTCTACCCGCGACCACGGATACTGCAAAGTGTTCGAAACGTCGGGTTTCCAAAAATGTATAATATAATACAAAATGTACGCGATTAATCCGGTTAAAATAGTTTCATTTAAAAAGTGGAAGAGTTTGTTTGTTTAAACGCTAAGATCTCTGGATCTACTAGTCTACTACTTTTACTATCTACTTTCTTTTTGTTTTGTATGAAACCTGCATTTTTCAGAAGTGTGGCTTTACAATATTGCGGTGTAATTAGTTAGCCTTAAATAACGAAATAGCAATAATAAGGAACGCCATCGAATTGCTTTAAGCGCGTGCGCTGAAACATAGTGAATTATATGTCAGAACGTTGTATGACAAAAATATTGTATTTTATTACTTCTAAAAATAGTCTGCGACACCATATATCTATCACTTATAAATAAGTTACAATAAGACTGTTTGTGACAAAAATAATTAAAAATTGTAAGTAGACATTTAATAGATTTTTATTTCATTAGGAAACTTATGAGCGAAAGTTATTTCATCATCAAGGAAATTTAATGAAGATAATCTTTGGCTTTTATAGCATGTAATTTAGACTTTTGGCTTGGTGCCAAAACGAAGAAATGAAAATAATAATAAATAATAATTTACTCCCCCGAGTGTGGATCGAACCCACAACCGTCGCGTTACAGTCACACCCTTGTGCCCCAGCGCTACGACGGGCTCCAAAAAATATATTTTTGTGTTGAATAATCCATTTATTATGGAAGGTATAATAAATACTGGGCTATAACATAAAATCACATTAATCGTTCAATTCATTGAACCTGTCGTCATAATTACCTCGTCATATTATGTCATAAACAGCTCTTAGTAAGATTTTCATTCGAGCATGCGGTCGTAGCTGCAAGTAAAATATATAATAATACAATATTATTAGGAACTAAATATCTTGATATATTTTTCTAGGTTCCCTTCCCCCTGCCAACCCTTCTGTGTGCAGGATACAGCGTGAAGCTGATTTGATTTTAGATAGGTTTTTAGAGGCCTGCGCAGGGTAGGCGCGTAAGTTTGTAGGGATATCGGGGGAATGAATTATTATTAATAACATTATCATTTGTTCACTCTGGCAAACCAAGGCAAAAGCCTGGCGATGAGTTTCGCCTCTCAACACGCAATATCTCGAGCTTAATACTAGGTTCCCTCTGCCTATTTTGCTATGTGCGAGATACAGCGCAAAGCTGATTTAAATTTTGATGTTAGTTTTTTTAGTTTTAGGAGTCAGAGTAAAGGTATGTGAGTAAGAGAAGAGAGAGAAGACAGATAAATCTTAGATAGAAATTAGAGAGATCTTAGAGGTAACATGGAAGCTAATTGCTATTATTGTCGCTTTATATAACCTCACGGGTATTTTTAATTGTAATGACGAGCATTGTGGTTTGCCCTATTTATATAAGTTTTTTATTTGGCTTATTATATATAAGTAATCGTAATAGGGGCTATCGTGAGTAAGCTTCCGGATTTTTACTATTCTCCGTTTTACTAGTTCCTAAAAATATAATTACAACAGAGAAATCTTTTTTTAATGTAGTTTCTTGTCGGCGACGACGGCCTTGTGGCGTAAGGTTCCCTCTGCCTACTCTACTAGTTGTAGAATTCGTATCTATTAGATATTTATACAAATACATTAACTTTACATATAATATTTTTATAAATATCTTCTGCTGTTGAGTAACTCACAGACAACGCTTAGACCAAACTAGTGGACTTAGAAATTTTAATTTGGCACTGATTTTACGATATTAGACTTACCTCTACTTTCTTTACAAAACGCGTAGATGAACAATGTGATTTTTTTAAATAATCTATGATAAAATTATGTAACATGTTGCACGTTACCTCTCAGGTATAGTGTTCATTCAGGAGTGGATATGAGGAAAAGTCACAATATATTATTATTGTTACACAATTAAGTAAATACAACGTCCTAACGCACTTACGTTAAAGGAAAAATCATCGCTTATAATTATATTAAATATTACGTTGTAAATTTTTTACCTTCTATCTTGACAAGAATTTGTAAGAAGCCATCATAACGCTATCTAAAACATGTGATTATAAATATTGTGGGCTTGATCCCATTCGAGGGAGTAATTTTATTTAGTTTTTTTTTTTATTTTCACGCGCGGTGTTGAGTACCGCTATTCAATACTCAATTTTCCTAAAATTATTCGACAAACGGGAAATGGTGTGTCTTAGCACTAAGTTCCTTCTACCTACCGTGTTACGCGGGAAAAGGCGTGAAGTCGCCGTAATGGTGTAGTCCAAGCAAGAGAAGCTATGAGTACACTATACTATCGTTAAGATAAAAATACTACAGTTACTTAAGTTCATATAGATAAAGTTTTATCCTTTTTCCTCCTCCGTAGTCTTGCCAACTTCGGAATTTACATATATCAAAACATGCTTAAGCCTGATTCACACGATTAAAATCACAAGCAATTTATAATTCCGTACAAGAAAAGGACAAAATTTTCCTCGTTTTTTAAAAAAATATATAGAATTTTTTTTATGGCTTTTTTTAGTTTTTTTTTTTAGGAAAAAAGAAAGTAACAAGGCGCCAAATGCTAAAGTCTCTTCCACTGTCATCGACCTCCTAATACATTCCCTCCGGGCGTCCTCATATTTATTACGTGACTTTCCTCCAGTATCATTCACCTGAGTGGGAGGCCTACCAAAACACAATAGTGTTTTGGTAGGCCTCCCACTCATTCTATCCATACTCATATTATTCTAATATTAATCGTCGAACTAAGTCGGGTAACGTTGAATAGGCACCAACAATCTCATGAAAAACCATGAAAGGAACCTCACAGTGATTGTTGGTGCCTATATACCTATTCAACTAATATTTTAAGATTTATAACGAAGTTGTTTTAGCAACCATTTCATACTTGCAATTTGTATACTTTAATATTTCGTTAGTCTGCTGGAAAAACATTGTAAAAATACTTATTTAGAAAAAATATTTCCTAAGTGTGAAATAACACTTTAAAAAATGTTAAAAACATTGTAAAAGTTTTCAGCTTATATTCCTAATAACGAAACTAATAAAACATAACATAAAATTTGAAATAAAAAAATATTGCAAATAAATAAATTATAGAGAAATATATGAAAACCCAATAGCTCATAACGGTTATTATATAAGCAAAATTAAATCTTCGCGAGGTGCCTTTTACCATTAAAATGGGTCCCGACTGTTAATCTTAATGAAGTATTGGGCTCGTATTTTTTTTTATTTTTAGTCGTATGCAGCCTCGTATTTCGTGTAATGATTATAATTTTTTTAACAACTTTCAAGAGCTAAATCAAAACGTTACAAAGTTATAATGATTCATTAAGGCCATTTTAAAATTAAATTCTATCCTCTCTCTGATGAGACTAAGCGCAGCGTTGAGTTACACCACTCAACCCGATATGTCAAATTTTAGAGGAAATCCCAGAATGCCTACCCCGCTACGTGAGATAAAGGATGAAGCTACCTTCATGCTTTAATTTTCTATATGAAGCTTTACGCCACGGATCTCTAATCTATAAAAAGAATGCTATACAACCTATCATTACGGTACTCGATTTCGCTCATCCCGACCGCGGACGCGCTATCGTTTCATTTTCTGTCTGACTTTCAAACGGCTTGTGCGTAAAGAAAATATAAAATTATTTTGATCTATAATTAAAAAACCTGTTTTTTGTTCTAAAGTTGTGTATAAATGTAGTGGGAAAATGTTGAAGAAAAAAAATCTACTGTTCGGGGAAAATAGCAAGATAAATCAAATTTTATGTGCTATACTGAGTGAGTTATTATTTATTTATAAGATTACATAGAATACTATCATAGGTTTCGTGTAAGTTGTAAAATTTTGTCTGTCCCGTTCCTCTTTTTTAGCGCCTCTACACTCCCCAATCTTATACATATATTATATCACAAATTTCAGCGTTCTACGCAGCCTCGGCTGTGGATTGTCTGTCAATGTTCAATAACGAAGGAGTTTTATATAAAGATTCCGATTTTTTAATAGTGACTTAGTTTAGTAAAGCAACACTCGCTTCTTCATATAGCAATTGTATTTGATACAAAAGGTGAAATTAATATACTGACCAAGATATTTGTATTGATTGACTCCATCGCGGTCCAATTGGCTTTAAATCATTGTAACGATGACAAAAATGAGAGTGAAATAAAACAATATTTGTAGGAAATCACTATATTTTTTTTAAATATGCTTGTTTCCAATTTTCTACTAAAATAAAAGCTACATAAATTGTTGTTCCCTGTATGAAAAGCACAAAATTATTGGAAATTGTAAAATGGAGTGACTAAGGCTAGGTTTTCTCTGTATACCATAAAGAATGCATAGAATACGTAAGGGTAACAGATAAGAGTAATGTGAACACGACAGTTGTGAGCTCAATTCTCAAATTCCAATTCTCAAATATTTTCAATTTCTCTAAAAAATGAGAGGAAAGTGGAGAGTGGAGGCGAGTATCAATGCACATTTCAAAGCGTCTCCTTAAATCCTTACTTGGGTCACAAATCCCAGGCACTGCTCCGAGCTCTCGCGAAGGGTACCCTTGTGCTTTATAGAATATTAAGAAGTCTCTGTTTATCTCTACTCATCTCTATCAGACCTAACTCTAAAATCAGCTTCACGCTGTATTCCGCCCACAGCAGGGTAGGCAGAGGGAACCTAGTGTTAAGACACTCCGTTCCCCACTTTCCACGTGTTGAGTGAAGGAATTGAGTTCCGCCACTCAACACGCAATGCACGCCACGCCACGCTTTGCATCGACATCAGAGCAAAGAAATGAAAATATAAATGTAAATAAATATTTCATTTCCCCCTCATTCTGGAGGCATTGCGTGATGAGTGGCGGAACTCAACGCCGCGCTTTGCCTCGACACCAGAGATGGAAATATTTCCAATTTAAATAAATATTTCAATTCCTCGAGTGGGGATCGAGCCCACGTGTCACGTTTACAGTCACACTTTGTGCCCCTGCGCCACGACTGGCCTCTGTGTTATGAATTGTTTTAACTAAATATTAAAATTATCGTGAAATTGATTTCGCATTGTAGCAATTTATAGCAGGTATATATTATTTAAATATTTTAACGAATAAAAATTTCTGTATCACATATTCTTAATGTTTAGACAAGTTTTTTTTCAATAATAATTTAATTTTGTAACTGGTTTATTTTGCATAAAGTATTCTTCTTCCTAAGAGGCCTTCTTTATCTATAACCAAATATAAATTCTGTCTCAGTCTCATTCAACTCGAACACGCATAAAAATGTTATTTTACGAAAACAAGAAACTAACCTGCACGAATTATAAAAAAAAATATCAAAAGCTTAAATTTCTGCCAAGAGTATGTAATACTGAACAAGTGCTGTATCCCGCATAGAGCAAGGTAGTGTAAGACGCTACGTTCCCCACTTTTCGTTGTATTTTTCGAGACATTGAGTAGTGAAACTCAAGACCGGGCTTTTGTCTTGGTTCCAAAGTGAAGAAATAAAAAAATAGGCGGAAAGTGGGGAACAGAGTGTCCTAATACTAGGTTCCTTGTGCCAAGATACAGCGAGCAGCTCATTTAATTTAATAATTCATTCCTTCTAGTGGTGATCGAACCCACTACCGTTGCAGTCACACCTTATGCCCCTGCACCACAAAGGCCTCCTGAGAGTATGCTTAAATCATGTGATTATATTTTTCATTGAGTACTTCAATTGGTTAGCACCAATTAGATATTATTACCGTATTAAAGACCGTTCAAAGTTTTGATTAAAAATAATTTAGAATAGCGATCATTTTAAATTGGCGGAATTGTTGTGAGCTGTGGAGTATAGTATTCGTGACGAGGTTTGTGATGGTTGTGAGTTCGATCCTCACACAGGGAATATATTATTTATTTATTTATTTACACTTCATTGTGCACAATTACTCATTAGGAAGAGAATAATAATATTAGATACTTAAAGATAAAATTAATATAATTACTTTTTCGTATGAAAGATTATGGCGTTGAGTTTCGCCACACACGAAAAACTGTCTTAAATCTAGGTTCCCTCTGCCTACTCTACTATATACGGGATACAGCGTGAAGCGAAAAAAATATATTCCCCTAAATAAAATGTAAACTATACAGCATTAGAAGTATACGTCACTTTATTCACAAAAAAAATTGTTTCAGTAAACCTTCCAGTGATATCATACGGCGCGAGTATAGGATGGATGTCTCCAATGTCGCTGTTGCTGCAGTCCAAGGACTCACCAAAAGGAGTTCCTCTTACAGATACTGAGGTAGGTGTATGTCAATTTAGTAATGAGTTTCATTCCTCCTTGGGTGAATGTCTAAATTATATTAATTTGTCCATTCGATTTCTGATATAAATATGAAAACGATGAGTTTTCGTTCTAAATTTTGTGACTATTATAGAGATATTAACAATTAGTCGGTGAAGTATCTAAATTATTTTGATTTACCTTATTCATTTCTCATAAGTTTATCTTACACGGTTAAGTTCCGCAATTATTCATATAATGCTTGTAAATTCGTGTCGCCAAAGTAAGTAACGAGCGTAAGGTGAGAAAACGGAAACTTGTTTTTTAAAGTTATTCGTTAGTTTAAAAAATCGATAAAATATTTAAAATATCGATATTATTATACAAAAATATAAAATACATATAGATAAGGAAACTATAAGGATCTTCCACATCAGTATCAAATAGAAATATGAGCTATAAGGCAATGAAACCTAATGAGGCGTTCTTTGTTAACGTCACGTCTTCGTATTAACATAAATATTTATAAATAAATAAATAAAGATATAGTATTTATTGCATACGGTTATTGGACCATTAATAAGACAGAACCTCTATTATGGCGTCTTAGTAACTGATCAATATAAATACAAATACATATACACAGGGGCACAAGCGTGCGACCGCGACAAGTCGTGGGTTCGATTCCCACTCTAGAAAATATTTAATATTTTCATTTCTTTGTTTTGGTGTCGAAGCAAAGCGAGGCTTTGGGTTTCGCCACTTTATACGCGATGCCGTCAGAATTCGTTCGATAGTGGGGAATGGAAGTGTCTTAACGGGTACGGGGAGTCTTAATATTAAGCTCCCAGGTTCCGTCTGCCTATCCTGGAATGCGCGGAATACAACGTAAAGTTAAAAAAGAGAGTATAGAAAAATAGGTAGATATCTTATTATTAGATCCCCTTTGCTATATGTTGGAAAAAAGCCAGGGCTGAAAATAGTAGTCATTAAACTACTTAGCTCTAGATGAGAATCAATGTTGCCTTTAAAATTTTACGACTACGCCTTTAAGATATTACGAACTAAAAATAAAATCGATAGTATAGATTTTTTTTAATTATCAAATTCCATCTTTCGATAGAATGTAGTTTGTCATAAATAGTTGCTAGTGTAACTTCAGTTAGGTAATATGAAATGGTGAAATACTTTCCTTTATTACCTGTTTTAAACATAGGCTTAGTCCAAAGCTTCTTAATTACAAGACCTAGATACGGACATATAACGTAAGAGTAGAATTCACCTCACACCTCTATTAAGTAGTTTTTTAATTGCGTGCCGTATCCCGTAAAAAGCAAGGTAGGCAGAGGGAATCTGGGAACCTAGTTAAGACACTCCGTTACCATTAAGACACTCATTCCTTACTTTCAGCCGAATTCTGGAGGCAATGAACTCAGCGCCGCGCGTTCCAGAGCGTGGAATATTATACAAAATAATAATTATTTTTAATATATTACATAATAATAATTATTTTTAGATATCATGGATGGCCGCAGTTCCCTATCTAATATGCATTCCTGCGAATACAGTGATCGCGTACTTCGTGGACAAGTATGGGAGGAAACTAGCTCTCATTCTGGTTTCATTAGCTGGCGCTGTAAGTTTTTTACTTGGAATATTTAATTTTACTTTTTTACTTACTTTTTTAGAAAGCTTATAAAAATTATCGACGTAACGGAATTTTTTATGTTATCTAAAAAAGTATTTTTCTATAAAATTTAAAAAAGTTAAAAGATTTTACTTATAAATTCTAAAAGTTTTAAAAAATATAATATCTTGTATTTTTTTAGCTTCAAGTAGTATCCCGCATATAGCAGAGGAAATCTAGGATCCTAGTGTTAAGATACTCTGTTCCCATTAAAGCACTTCCGTTGCCCACTTTCCGCCGAATTCAGTAGTGAAAGGACTCACCGTGCTTTGCCTCGTTACCAGAGCAAGGATATGAAAATATTAAATATTTCATTTTCTCGAGTGGGAATTGAACCCAAAACTTGTCACATTTACAGTCGCACGACTGTGCGAGTTTCAATTTGATTTCATTATTTTATTTTGTATATGTAAATAAATTAATCTGTAGATAGCAGTATGTTAGTTCCAATTAAATATATATTTATTTAATGACAAGATAGCCTAATTGGGTTGCTTTTATTAACAATTTGATCTAGTTATTTGCTAAAAATGTCAACTAGCTTAATTCGATTTGATTTATCAATGTGATATTGAAGTAATTTAAAAAGCATTTCTATAATGTTATTAGAACATTACAAAGAAATTAACTTCTCTCTCTTTTTCCCGTATAGCAGGACAGGCAGAGGGAACCTAAGGTTAAACACTCGTCCTCACTTGTGGCGCCACTCAATGCCTCCACTTTGTCTTCTTTGTCGTCAGACTGGAGAAATGAAGATATTTTTTATAAAATCATACCTACGTCTGAAGGAATCTAACTTACTCTCACTTATCGCGTTAACAATATTAGGTAAATTAAAAATGAGAATATTCGATAAAAAAAATATTGAATAATACATAACACACCCAATTGGGCGTGTCGGTTAATATACTTTAGTTGATTAGACTACTTCCTCTAATATGTTTACATTCAATGTGTATATTATAATTATATATTATGCATTTACTTTATTATTTGTAAAAAAATATGTATTATATACGAATAATTAATCACTGGCTCGTGGGTTCGATTCCCACTTAAGGAAATTAAATATTTAATATTTTCATTTCTTAGCTTTGGTAACCAGGCAAAGAGCGATGCTGAGTTCTGTCATTCAACAAGCGATGCCCCAAAGGAAACGGAGTGTCTTAACACTAGTTTCACAGAATCCCTCTGCCTTCTCTGCTATGGGCAAAATACAGCGTGAAGCAAAAAAATATCTATTATTTTATTTTTCGGGAAGGTGGAGAACGGAAGGTTCCCTTTGACCAAAGTGCTATGAACGGAATACAGCGTGAAGTAAAATAAAAAAAAATATTTTCCTACCAGGCGAGTTGGACTTTACTACTTGTTTCTCTGGATATTTGGGCTTTGATCCTAGCCCGGGCTCTCGTCGGCATCACCATGTCTGGATGCTATATCATCTGTCCGATATACACTAAGGAGATCAGCGAAGATAGTATTAGAGGCGCGTTGGGATGCTTCGTGAGTATATTCTATAAATAATCAAACTGGTTTTACATCGTCTCCTATTAAGATTCTTGGTTCTTTGAAAGTAAAACTTTATAAAATGATTGGGTAAGACAACATAAAGATAATTTTGCCTCTATTTGGAGTTTTTTAAAGGGACGAAAAATAAATAAAAACGAAAAGAGAATAGCGAAGATGTGTAAGAAATTAATTTTTTTACAGTGAAAGTGTCAATTTTATCTTTCACTCTTAATAATTTGAACACACAAATAAAATATTGAGAATTAAATATATGAAGCTGCGATTAGTACAAGAGGTGTAGAAACATATTTAAACCAAGCAATGGATGCGCCGCGTTCGACGACCGACGTCACACCTACACTATATATAAACACTCACACTAATGCAAAGCACACTTTAGGCCTTGCGGCCTCTATGTATCTTATGTATGAATTTTTAAATATTATTTTTAACAGATCATTTTATTCCACACAATCGGAAACCTGCTGCTCTACGTGATGGGAGATCTACTGAACTACTATCAAATCCTGTGGGTCTGTCTCGCAGTGCCCATCGTTCACCTGTCATTATTCGTGTTCATGCCAGACTCCCCATCGTACCTTGTGAAGACTGGAAAAGTTGAAGTAGGTTTCAAAAAAACTTAATACGTAAAATAAAATAAAAATCAGCGTCACGCTGTATCCCGCACACTACAGGGTAGGCAGAGGGAACCTAGTGTTAAGACACTCCGTTCCCCATTTTCTGCCGAATTCTGGAGGCATTGCGTATTGAGTGGCAGAACTCAACGCTGCGCTTGTCCTCGACACTAGAGCGAAGAAATGGAAATATTAATTTAAATAAATATTTTATCTCCTCGAGTGGGGATCGAACCCACAACCAGTCGGTTTTACCAGTCACACTTTGTGCCACTGCGACACGACTGGCCTCAAAAAAACTTAATAAGTAAAATGTTAGTCTTTTAAGTATTACGCAAAGTAACTGTTTTCCTGTTACTCGTATGTATGTACTTGTAAAGCATAAATGAAAGGGCAGCCTAGCTTAAAGAGCAGTATAATTGCACAATAATATAATTAAGGAATTCCCGTAAGACACGAGGAAAATATTGTACAAAAAACCTGTTACAGCATTTTGAATTTCTTTAAAGAATGCATACAATTTTTATTGTATTAAATAATTCAATTCAGTCCTCATAGGTTAAGACTTGAACTTCAGTCTCTTTGTCAATGTCATGTTGTATGGAGAAAAAGAAAATGGTATAGCGGGATAGGCAAAGGAAACTTAGTGTTAAGACACTCCGTTCTCCACGCACCACCTAAGTTTCGAGACATTGTATGCTGAGTAGCGAAACTAAAGGTCGCTCACTCTGTCTTCTAACCCAAAGAAATAAAACAATCCATACCAGTCTCTTATACTCAAGTTGAAATTGAACTCACAACCATCAGAGTGGCATAATTATTTTGTGACCAAAGCTAAAATAATGTAATTGTAAATATTGACAATATCTTTCTTATACATTTGTATATTGCTGAATAAAAATAAAAATTTACGTATAATGTATTTAATAGGTCACATAATTGTTTTGTGCATCGCCAAAAACATAATACAAATCCTGTAATATCAAATATTTTAGTATTACTTTTTGTTTTATTCATATATTTATCAGTAACAAGTATTAAATTATGCGTTCCTGTTTATTCTTATCTATTGCTCTTTTTCTTAGCTTAACGCCGTATCCCGCACATAACAGGGTAGGCACAGCAAACATTGGAACATAGTGTTAAGACATTCCGTTCCCATTAACACACTTCCGTTGCCCACTTTTCGCCAAGTGTTGAGTGGTGGATCTCAACGCCGAGCTTAGCCTTGCTACCAGAGCGAGGAAAAGAAGATATTTCATTTCCTCTAGTGGGAATCGAACTTACAACCTTTCGCCATTACAAAAGCTTGCTTGTGCTCTGCGGTATGACTAAACTTTAAATTAATAAATTCAGTTTAATGCTATATCCCGCATTTAGCAGCGTAGGCAGAGGGAACTTAATGTTACACCCCGTTCTCCACTTTTCACAGATTTTTTTGAGATATTGCGTGTTGGCGGAATTTAACGGCGAGCTTTTTGCACCACCCAGAGCGAAGAAATGATAATATTAAATAAATCAGCCTCACGCTGTATCCCGCACACAGCAGGGTAGGCAGAGGGAACCTAGTGTTAAGACACTCCGTTCCCCACTTTCTGCCGAATTCTGGCACAATTCAAAGTGCGGTGTTAAATTCCGCCATTGAACACACAAGCTTTTCTCTTCTCATTACCTTTTCTCCGTTTAAGTTTTTAGTATAATATTTTTTTAGTAAAAGCCTGAAGCTATTATAGCAAATAGTATTTCTTCTTAAGTAAAAACAAAATTACCATCACACACGATTAATTATAATCTGTATTCAACAACTCTTCATACATTATTCATTATATCCTACATAATATATTGACGGCACTAAGACGCAATTGCCATACTCTTGGAAACGAATAATATTTATATTTATTAAACAAATTCTATTTATTTTTCCGGTTTGGTTAGGTAAAACTTAAATACATTAGTAGGATCTATTAACTTACATTCGATATCTTTAATATTATCAGTGACTATACAAAAATGTAACTGTTAATGTTAATAATGTAAAAATTTGCAGATAACTTAATTTAAGTTACTGTAATAAAAATACCATCAAGAATAAATTAATTAAGTGCTTACAAAGAAGAATTGTGAAATTTTAATTTTTAATATATATTTAGATTATTTTAATAAAATCAAGTTTAAAACTTAAAGGATCCTTTTAAGGATATACTCGTATATATAAATCGTATTCATATACATATATAAACAGGTCACATAATGTATTTTTAATTAAACTTAGCAATATTTTAACATTTTATTAATAAATAAAAATGTTTTACACAATTTTATAAAAAAAGGTACAGTTAAGAAAATTTAAGAAATAAATAAATGATAGATTTTTTTTCAGCGCGCTACCAAAGCTGTCGCATGGCTCCGATGTAGATCTGAAACAGACAATGTAGTACAAGAAGAAATAAACCTTATAAGCGAAGAACATAAAAAGGACAGTGAAGCTAATCAATTCTTCCTAAAAACGATTTGTAAGTTAAGTAATGTATATATGTATTTATAATTTACTACGTGATTGTAACTTTGAACACCAAATATTGTATAGATACGACGAAAAAAGATAAGAAAATAATGTTTTTTTTAGTAATAAGCACGTACTTTTTTTGGCTGCACCTATTTTTATTCTAAAGTTACGTGTTTTTATGGTTTCCCAAACGCTTCACAAAATCTCACATTTATAATATTAATAGAATTTATACCAATAAAGTAAATTTTTTCTAATGCAAAGAAGAACTAATTGAGCCCCTCCTAGGATGCAAATGTAAATAATTGTTCGAACATTCAAATATTACATCATCCAACATAAATCAATTCATTTAAAACTTGATTTTATTAATATTTTTTTAATTATATTATTTCTATTGTGTATTCTAACCGGTATGACTGGCGAAGCGATTTTAAAAATGTCATAGACAAGTTATTACTTTTTAATTAGATATATATTTAATTTTTTTCTGTTTTTCGTCTGTCTTATGTCTGTTTGTCTATAATCAAATTTCGAGAGAGTGAATTTACCTTTAGTTCAGTCGAAATTGAGATAACTTATAACAACATTCTCTATCGATATTATAATACTACATGCGGGATGCAAATACAACTTAGTATGGAAAAGAGGCCGCTATGATAACTGCTCATGGATATTCCAAACACAGAAAAAGTGTCATTTATATATTACACAAAATAGAAGGAAAATTATTATTAAATTTTTTTTTTTAAAAGTTTCATCATATCAAATACTATTTATTACATGAAAGTATAATTTTGGTTATAAATAGATAACTAAACATAGCGTTCAGTTCAGTGTTATTTCATCTTTCCGCCTTAGTTTATGTATGGCCGTTGAGCGGTGGAACTCAACCCCGTACTTTCTGCCGCCGCTACCAGAGCGGGAAATTGAAATTTAAATATTCCTTCAAGTGTCCGTCTCTTATTCGTCAGTATTCCATCTGTACCACTACACCATGATAGCCTCCGAAATGTCGTTTGTCTGTTATTTTTGTACGCTATTTAAAAATTGGAAAATAAAAATTGTTACTAAAAATATACTATATCGAGACAGTGATACAAAATGAGGCCAGTCGTGGCGCAGGGGCACAAAGTGTGACTGTAAAACCGACTGGTTGTGGGTTCGATCCCCACTTGAGGAGATGAAGTATTTACTTAAATTTATATTTCCATTTCTTCGATCTGGTGTCGAGGACAAGCGCGACGTTGAGTTCTGCCACTCAACACGCAATGCCTCCAGAATTCGGCAGAAAGTGGGGAACGCAGTGTCTTAACACTAGGTTCCCTCTGTCTACCCTGCAGTGTGCGGGATACAGCGTGAAGCTGATTTATTTGATTTGATAAAAAATAGCATACCAAAATCCATAGCACGCTAAGGTCAAGGATATTTAACACGAGTGAACTTTCAAAGCATGCCATCCTGATATCAAATGAATCACGTTTTTCCTCATCGATGAAAAACCGGTAACTAATTTACATAGACTAGACATTTACATAGATAGACATTCAACATACATACATATATATATATGTATATATATATATATATATATATATATATATATATATATATACGTACGTATATTTTAGGCCCTCATGGCGCAACGGCACAGCGCATTACTGAAAATGCGACGATTAAAACATTCGATTCCAACACGGTGGATTAAATTATTTTCAATTTATCGTTCTGGTAAATAGACAAAACTTCAACACATGGTGTCCTAAATTTAAACGTGTAACTGATATCCCAAACACCTTTGAATATATTATTTAATAAATAATGCCTTGGCTCGTGATGTATCTAGTGGTTAGAATCGTTTATAGTTGTGATCGTGAAGAACCCAATATATTTTAGAGATTCAGAGGCAACAGTATTAAGAATTTTATATTATGCCATTAGAAGGTATCGCTTTAATAAGATATTTGCCATCAGAAGTTGTTCTTGTGTCAGTTATTTAGATAACTGGAAACTCGACAATATGACATTGTCATAACTCGAAGCTCGTCCGAAGAAAAGCCAAGAGCGCGTCCTATCTTCCTCTCCACTATAACTGCGAACTAGTTATAATAAAAGGAAGAAAGAGTACGGGCACCGCCCCGCCCCTACACCGTGAGTTCCGACCAGACCGTGGCTTTACAGTCATCGTTGAACCCTCCGAGACGTTTGTGTGTGATCTTTCCGAAGGTACTTGTTACGCTTGTTTATATTAAGATTGTATTAGAATGGTGATTCGTGATGTTGATTGATTTGTGAGATCAATATAAGTCGTTGGAACGAACGCACTACCGCTAGGCGGCCGATATGTTAAATAAACGCACGGCACACACCCCACAGTCGTGTCTCGAACCGTAGGCGGACACTACTACATACACCAGAGTTCCAGGACATAAAATAGCACCACACACCCGTATGAGACAGGCGGACACTACTACATACACCGGAGCTGGGACATAAAATAGCACCACACACCTACTAGTCGTATACCAAGTCGTAGAAGTGGTATATAATATGTCAATGACCAACGCCATACAAGCATAGCTTACGTATCGCGAGCGTACTGCGAGACGGCATCAGCCACGACATAGTTAATGTCGCTATAACAGTTCGCATAAGCCCATCACGTCAGCCTTCGCGACGTCAAGCAACATTCAATATCATAATATTGGTCAAAGATAACTTTGATCCACAATATGTGTCGCCCCTACACATATATTGCCTTTATAGAAATTCGATCCTAAAAGATCGTGCCATTATAGGCTTCCAATTATGATATTATATTTATAATACATTTGGTACGAGTCTGTGCATCATACATATTAGTACCGTAGTACTTGACAGTTTGACTCGACCGCTGCCTTCCGAGTTCTGCACCCACCTATATAGACAGAACGACGGTCGCGACACTCGGGACGAGAATACACGAACTCGTCTCGATTAATTTGGTATTAAAAATATATAATGTGTATTATTCATAATTAACTATGTTATTTATGTGTATTGCCATGCATATTTTATTTTATTTATTTATTTTTAACTTATACTGTTACAAACGGAATGCTTAGAACGGAATGTTTTGATACTACTACTAGTACACTAAATTTTCTGCCTACTATTCTATATGCGGGATGAGACGGAAAAAATATAAAATTTTTATATAACAGCCTATCTTACAGCCGTGTGCCACTAAATATACATTTATATTAAGTAGGATTTCTTTTTTTTAACATTACTTCCGTCCGTTTGAGGCAGTCGGGGTCCGGTGGCAAAAGTATGTAACTGTAAACGAGGCGTTGATTTCCTCCACTCAACACGCGATACCTCGAGAATTCGGCGGAAAGCAGGGAACGGAGTGCCTTAGCACTAGGTTCCCCATGTTTCCTCTACCCTGCTATGTTCGGGAAGCAGCGTCAAACTCAAAAAATAAAGCATTTTTTTTCGCTATAAAAAATTATCACGTTTACAGTGAATCGCTGTACATTACAGTATTAGAGTACCAGTTTTAATGTTTAATAATTATACTATTTTAAAATAATCACTCCCATTCGGACGCATTATTAATTTTCAATTTCCCTCGCCCTGGCAACAAGACAAAGCATTGCGTTGAATTCCGCCACTCAATAATTTGGCGAAAAGTGGTGAGCGGAATATCTTAGGAACAAGTTACGCCTACCTTAAAGATCCTAAAAAAATCGAAAAACAGCTAAAAAAATGCTTATTATGGTATTTTTACGTGATAATGTCCTGAGAAAACATTTATGAATATTGCATAGTTTTATGAATTAAATTCAATTATCACTGAATTAATATAGATTTTTTTTCTACTTCATGCTGTATCCCGCACACAGCAGGGCTGGCAGAGGGAACCTAGTGTTAAGACACTCCGTGCCTCAGTTTCCGCCGAGTTTGCGTGTTGAGTGACGGAACTCAACGCCGAGTTTTGCCTCGACACCAGAATGAAGAAAATGAAAATATAAATGTAAATAAATATTTTATTTCCTCTAGTGAGGATCTAACCCACAACCAGTCGATTTAACACTTTGTGCCCCCTGCACCACGACTGACCTCACACACAAATAATTTTACCATCAAAATCTGCATTATTTAAGTAAAAAATATTTTAATTTATTAAAATATTTCTTTACTTAAGTAATTACAAGTAGCAAATGGATAGATGCGTTACAACCCGAACGCTTACGCCGATCGTGTCTCTCTATTGCTTCTTCCGGAATTAATAAAACGCCTCGTCAATAATTTAATAATTTGAAAAAAATATAAATTTATTTTAAACACTTTTTAAAGTGTTACTCCACACTTAGGAAAGAAAAGAACTTATTTAGAAAACGTATAAATTTTTTTTCCTGGTCGGTTTTTAGGAGGTGCGGGTTCGAGTCCCGCTACGTTCAAATTTTTATACGTTTCTTTAATTCATTTTTATATTTCAGTTACCGACAAAATTTTATTCAAGGCTTTCCAAATCGCAATGATATCGACACTGGCTAGAGAAGTTTGCGGTGCTATACCGGTTTTAAACTTCGCTGGTGAAATCTTCACTTTGGCATCATCGGACAATAAAGGCTTAGTACTGAGCCCTAACCAACAAGCAATGCTGCTCGGTGCAGTTCAGGTTGTGGGATCGATTATCGCTTCGGGCCTTGTTGAAAAATGTGGAAGGAAGGTACTTATAATAACCTATATACTTACCTATGTCTAATATGATGAAGATGAAGAATTAGATTCAGGAACTACTAGTTCAAATTAAAAAATCCTTTTTGTGTTGATAGTTCATTAATTGAAAAAGGTTCACGTCACATTAGTTGTGTAGAATATGTCATATACAACTCTTATTAATTGAAGACGAGAGGCCATAGAGGCCAGGTCAAAATGTGACTATAAAATCAACTTGTTGTGGGTTCGATCCCCACTCGAGGAAATGAAATATTTATTTAAATTTATATTTCCATTTCTTCGCTCTGGTGTTGAGTCAAAGCGCGGCGTAGAATTCCGCCACTCAACACGCAATACCTCCAGAAATCGACAGAAAATGGGAAACGGAGTGTGTTAACGCTAGGTTCCCACTGCGTACCTTGCTGTGTGCAGGATACAGCGTGAAGCTGAGTTTTTTTATTAATTGAAGACACTCCGTTCCGTATAAATACACTTCCGTCCTTTACTTTCTCGCGAATTCTTGATGCATTGCGTGTTGAGTTGCAAAACACAACGCTGCGCTTTGCATTGTTACCAGGGTTAAGAAATGCAAATGTTAATTATTTCATTTCCCCAATTTATTTTAAACACTTTTTAAAGTGTTTTTTTCACTTTTAAAGTGGGAATCAAACCCACACCAGTCGCGCTTACAGTCACACACCGGTGCTCCTGCACCATGACGGGCCCCCATAGGCCGGGAATGAGCTGTTGGACAAAAATGAGATAAAATACGCGTTATAATAAAAGATTGTACTCTTGAAAGATATTCCTCTGATCACTTGACATCTGGATGACCTTGATTATTAAAATATATGCAAGGAAAATCTTATTTAAATTTTAATTATGTCTGTCTGCTGTTTTTTAAATACCGCATCCATCATTACCCATATTAGACTATACAATTAAATTAAATCTCTTTTGTTATAATGGCGTATAAAACACAAGTTTTTTATAACGTTATATAAAAAACACATTTTTTTCAAAATAATATATAAAACACGTCAAAACTTTATAGTTAACGTTTCTCTTACTTAAATTTAATAGTTATTGTGCGCTCTTAACCTAAGATATTTTGGTTTTATGTCGATCCTTGTGGTATAAGTATAAGTATGTTTTTTTTATTAATTGTCTGATTTATAGCATTCTGCCTATCTTTTGGTTGTAAAAGCCGTAAATTGTACAGCGATATTAATTATAGTTTGCTTTTGCTGTTAAATTGACTCGATGAGAGAATATATTACTACTCACAACATACCGTAATACGACGTTTTGTAAATAAGGATATATATCTCTCAGGCATAGTCAAAGAATTTGGATATACTTAGCTATATAAAATATGAAGTCATCGTGGCGTACGGAAGTTAATGAGAACGGAGTATCTTAACACTAAGATCCCAGGTTCCCTCTGCCTACCTACCTACCTGCTATGCGCGGGATACAACGTGAAGCTAAAAATAATACCTAAAATAATTCATATACTTTTGTCAACAGCCGCTACTCTTCATATCCTCACTTATATCTGGACTTAGTATGTGCGTCCTCGCTTCGTGGTTCCTGATGCGTGATTATGACGTGATTACACCGTCTTGGATACCACTGTTCACGTTGTGTCTCTGCATCTTCTGCGATTCTTCAGGTCTTCAGCCCATGTCTGTTGTATTGTCTGGAGAAATCTTCTCTTTTAAGGTTCGCTTAGTTTGTTGAATATTTATACTTACGTATATATATTGGCACAACGAAGTTCAAATAAAATAGGTAGAAAATAATAAAACAGTGATTTCTAGATTCTCTATCATAGGGAAGATTGATGTTAAAAAATTTTTGACTACACACGACCTACCACAAAAAACTATAAGTAGGGTAAATGGAAGTAAAACAAAATTTTTAAAAAGTATATGATTTTATTGTATATTTTTTTTATTATTTTAGCCCTAAAAAAGAAATTATTAAACTTTAAATATTATATAAATAAACATACTATAAAAATTGAGAATTTTTGAGGTTCTCGGGATACAGCGCAAAGCTAAAAAAATCCTTTTCCTTGAATCGATTAAACAACATTGCCATGAGGCTTTCGTTTCTTTTCTTATCGCTCAACACATCTCTATATCTCTATATGAATCCCTCCTTAGAAAACATTTTTTGTAGCAAAATAATATGATTGAACACTATAATATGATTTTTCTGCCTGAAATACATTTTATTTATTTATTTTGCAGTACCGAGGCACAGTGATGGCCACAGCTATGTGCGGATCTTCCTTATCTGACTTCCTTCAACTGCTATTCTTCAAGCCGCTGGCCAATTCAATCGGCATACACGTGGCGTTTTATTTCTTCGGCCTAGTTTGTCTGTTCATGGCGGCTTATGTCATAATTGTTATTCCGGAAACAAGAGCTAGAACATTAGAAGATATTTACCAAGATTTGGGGAAGAAGAAAATTCCAGAAGATAATTGTGATAAAGAAGTAACCAGAGTATGAGTGGGAGTTATATAAGGACATTTGTCCATATATATGAATAAATGATAATCTTGGTTAAGTTAAATATAGAAATCAAAAGTGCCATAAAACTTAAACTATGATCATTTAATCACTGATGAACTTTTAAGTCTTTGATGGAGAAAGAAAACAGAAATGGACCTCGTACTTAATTAAGAGTTTAAGCAGTAACTTGCTATTGAAAAATAAATATATGTAATAAAATATAAAATTCTTCTATAAACTATAATTGCACAGTTTATAGGAGAATTTAGTTTTACTATACATTGTAATTGCTGCATTAGTTCAACTACTCAATACATAATGTCTTAAATTCGGACAAAATTGAAGAACTTAGTGTCTTAGTACGAGCTTCTCTAGTGGTGTGGCGCGGTTATAGGTTCAACATATAATATTTTCTTATCCTTGTTCTGATAACGATGCGAAGCGCGGTGTTGAGTTCTGTCAGTCAACACGCAATATCTCTAGAATTATGCAGAAAGAGCGGACTGTCTTAATGAGTGAAGTTACTTAATGAGGAACAATGTCTTAACACTATGTTCTCATGTTCCAGCATGAAGAAAAATAAATAAATCTAGGATTTCGAATGTCCTGAGCGATTCAGTGTTCATATAAATCATTATATACATATACATACACTTACTAGATATACGAAACTCAATTTAGTTTTTAAGACGTACTGTATATAATAATATATATATGTATTTAAGCTAATTTTGTTATACAATATACGTTGATAGTTTTCATTCTATTGTTTTTATTGTTTCCAAAGAATAAAATGGCATATGTATATTAGCCCATCCCAGGGCCCAGACCTACGTCATTTTAGTAAAGCTGAAATTTTAAGGAATTTAGTCTAATGTGTAGTTAAGATATTAGGCGTACCAATAACTTGAAAGTGGGGCCTTTTCAGATGTGGCGTCAAATAAAATGACATTTCTGCCTGTGATGATAATTGAGCCATTGAATTGGATGCTTATAAGAGGTCTTGAAATATCCGTAAAAAGAAATATATGTAAAATTAAGCATGGTAGAGTAACTTAGTTTGCCCCAATTTTAAACAACCTTTAGGACGTCTGGCAGGAGTAACGGCCCACGTATAATCATATATCTTTTATAATATTGCCAATATCATAAAAGATTTCGCGTTTCTACTTTAACGTAGATGAGCGTGTACCTTAAATTTTGGCTCTAAACGGGCCCCACTTTCATGTTAGTAAGTACGCATACTGTCTTAACTACAATTTAGACTATTACTATTACTAGAGAAATTAGACTATTCATTTTCAAAACTTCAGCTTTGTTAAAATGAGGTAATTCTAGGGGCCCTAGGATAAGCCTATATGTATATGTACTCTTATTTTATTTGTCTATAGATAACCATTTAATTTCAGATTTATTAAGTGTATTATAAAATACTGTAATATACAGATGAATGTAAATCTTTTAAGAATTTATTTCAAAATTGTAAACGTAACTGGCTGTGGGATCGGTTCCCACTCGAGGAAATGAAATATTAAATATTTTCATTTTTCTCGCTCTGGCAACAAGCCAAGACGCGGCGTTGAGTTTCGCCGCTCAATACTCAATGGCTCCAGATTTCGGCGAAAAATAGGGAACAGAAGTGTTTTAATGGCAACGAAGTGTCTTAACACAAAATTAGCTTCCCAGGTTCCTTTTGCTTAATAAATAATTTCTTTGGTTGAACGTGCTAATCTCAGGAACTATTGCTGCAGTTAGATTTGTTGTTTGTAAGTTGTTTTAGTGTTGGGTAGTCTATTTGTAGAGAAAGGCTGTACGCAGTATTTTGTAATACAACGTAAAATTTCGAGAAAACCTACAGTAACTGTAGTCAGAGTTACCTCGGGCATGTAGGATGTGTCATGGGTTATACACAAGCGTTAGTAATTTCGTGATATGGAGTGTAGTCACAGGAAAAAGCCAGTTTTACAATAAAATCACAGAATAAAATTAGAATATTTATTTATATTTCTTTAATATTACATTATTAACTAATTTAAATTTTAATTATTTATTATAAAACCCAATGCATTTACATCAGGCGGAGATCTAAAGCAAAAATAGACATATTCACTTATTAGTTTAAGCATTTATTTTATTCTATTATATAATGGTAACATTAATTTTCGCAAATGGCACTGTTTTAGTAACAATACGCTTTATAAAAGAAAAAAAAATATTTTTCATATAATAATATACCTTTTTTAAAAATAAATAAGAAAAAATGGTAAATTCGGAACAAGTCCGAGCGTTTTAGATAGCTACATATATTTTAATATATCTATTATATTTTGTTTACAATAAAATATTAATTAGACAATAAAAATTGAGGCCAGTTATGGCGCAAGGGCGCATACGTGCGAATGTAAACGTGACAGGTTGTGGGTTCGACTCCCACTAGAGGAAATAAAATAAGAATTATTTAGCTTTCCTCGTTTGGTTATGAGGCAAAGCACAACGTTAAGTTCCACCACTCACCACGCCACGCCTCCAGAATTCGGCGAAAAGTGGGAAACAGAAGTGGCGTAATGGGATCGGAGCGTCTTAACATTAGGTTCCCTCTGCCTACTCCACGACATGCAAGATAAAATAATAATAATTTGACAAAGCCACTATTATTAATTATATCAAACAAAGTGTTGTATGATTTAGTAAGTTCAATTTATAGAATTTCCTAAAAGATACAATGTAACATATTAATATGGAGACTGTTATTGTCAAAAACTATTATTTAAATTTATTTGACATATAATATTTATCTGAAAAAGAAATCCTTCGGTGATAGTCCATGATAGCATTTACGTGATCATCATCTATATACATATGTATTATATACATACTTAAAATTATAGAAGCATCATCAATACCACCTACCCCTTTATCAGTTTTTTGAACACCAGTTAATATTTTTAAGTTATTCAACATTATTAAAAGTACAAGTATCACCATTTTATTTTAAACGAATGTATATAATATAAAATCTATATAAAAAAATATTAGAATATAGAAAAAAAAACAACAAAAGTTAGTTAGTTACAAAATTATCGTACACGAGTCGTTTCTTGTTTTTTCTTATTCGATAGTTTGAACCATCCCGCTTTTTTTTCTTTCGGTATCGATATAGAACGCGACACTCTTTCCCGATCATCTCGATTCAAAATCTCACTCGATTGACTCTTCTTATTATCTCTTTTTCTTGACATAGTGCTGTGCGACGCATCATTTTCCTTCCCACGTTCCCTATCTCGTCTGTATAGTGTTGTGCTGCTGCTTGTTAATCGATTTTGACTATTTGGTCTGCGGCTTAACGTTGACTGACTATTCGATTTATTTTTTTGTAAAATCGATTCATTCCGCGGTGTCGATGATGATTTTTTAAATCGCTCATTTTCTTTTTTGGGTTTTCTCGGTTTTTGTTCGTAGTGTACGTCGTATTGATCGTTGTAATGGCGTGGAGTCCAAGGAGCGAAGAGGGAGAAGCTCTTAGTACTGCTTCGGACTTGGATATTGGAAGACATTACGGAGGAAACGTCATCTCGAGAACGGTTTTTTGTTAGACGGCCGGGGTCGGGGATATCACCAACTGGAATTTTTAATTGTATTTTAAAATTATTTTTTATTTAGAATGTTTACGTGAAATTTGATTTTTTGAAGTGATTCGATCTTTCAAGTTTTTCAGATTCGCAGAATCTGTATTACAGATACGTTTTTTTCAGACAAGTTTTTTTATAGAATCTATAAGAACATCTCAATTTGTTGAGATGTTCTTATCTTTCAGATATGTTCCTTTTTTGTTTTGTGACAAAAAAGGAACATATCTGAAATATGAACAATTCTTAAAATGTAATCCAAATACAAGACTGTCATGTATGTTAAATAAATATATAATAACAGGGATTAGATAGGCACAAGAACAAAAGAAAAAAATACTAAAATACATAAGATATTTACTAAAAGCTTATTTTTGTGAATGACCAAGGAATATTTAGTATTCGCACTAACATTTTTGGTAAAAAAAACGCTAAACAGCCGTCGTGGTACAGTGTGTCAGCGTTTGATTGGTAACGCGGCAGTTGTGGATTTGGTACAGTTGAGTGGGAATTCATAATGTCTCGTAAATATGGCGATGTTTGCAAAAATAGAGTGTCTTAATACTATATTTTCTCTACCTTTCTTGCTATATGCGAGATACAGCATGAAGATTACCTGTAGTGGCATGTAAATAAACAACGCTTCGTTGAGACTGCTGACTCGAATCGCCTTCAGTACTGCTCTCTGCGGAGGTGGCTACTGGTGTACGACGACGGGACCTGAAATGAAAAAAAAATGTTTGCTTATTAATTTAAAAAAGGAGGTTATCAGTTTTACACGTATGTCTGAGTGTGATAATGTCAGAATTCGATATTTAATATGATCATCTCTTCTACATACATATATATCGGTATTTCTAAGCATACTGTATGAAAATTTTATAAGCGTACATATATTTATACATTCTTGTATTGTTGTTTATAAATTTCTCAAAAACAAAAGACATATCATGGTGATTCCTTTTTATTTAAATAAGGTACATGCCAACTTGAAAAACACTCCAAAGGTGTTTAAGATATGGGCATACTCACTGGAGGCTACATGTATAAAGTAGGGACCTATGATTATTCTTTTTATTAAGTTTAAATTATAAATATACTTAATATTTATTAGTTTTTGAACCTTTTTTTTATTTTATTATCAGATATTAGAATTTATTTACGTACTCAATTATTTAATTAAATAGCAATATAGATTTTTTTAGCTTCACGCTGCCGCACATAGCAGGCGGAACCTGGCAACCTAATGTTAAGACGCATCACCGAATTCTGGAGGCTCCTCAGCACCGCTTGGCCTCAAGCTAGTTAACTAAATATAATACAAAATCTAGTTACGTAACCACTCACTTCATTTCCCTCAACTCTTGTTTGCTGTTTCTTAATTCCGACGAACTGCCTCTATCTTCTACTCTACCATTCCGTCTCATATCACTCTTACTGCCTTTCAAAGTCTTGGAGCTGCTGTGGCTCCTCGATCTATCATAAGGACTTATCGGTGGCTTCAAAGTCATTCTCCTATCAAAATGACTATCATTTTCCGAATTACTATGAACTTCAGAAATATTTTTCAAATTCTTCTTATAATACTCCTTAGTTTTAGGAGATTCACTCTTGCCATCTCTTTCCCTTCTATCATCTCTATGTAAATTTGAAAGAGAATAACTTTTGTTTGATAATTCGCTGTGGTCGACTTCGTCTAAGCCTGCGCTTGAATTCGAAATAGTTTTACGTAAAGTGCCATGGTTTTTGGACTTTGATTTAAGTGTGGGTTTGTTTCCATCTGACTCGTGGTCAGTGTCACCGAAAAATCTTAAGTTTTTCGCCGGAGAGTTAAGAGGCTTTGATAGTTTTGACCACACTCGACGGCTTGATTCGTCTTCTGTTGTGATAATGCTTTCTTTCTCGACCTGTAGATGTATGTAAATATTAGTTTATTAAAAACAATTTATATATATTCAAAAAGGTAACATCTATGACATAAATTTTATTATTTTGATAACATAAATTTTACTATTTTTGAAAAAATCAGCAAAAAAATATTTTATGACATTTTTTTTGATAGAACATAATGAATAATTATAATTATATAATTATTTTACTTTATTTTTAGAGTAGGCACTGAGAACTTTAGACGCTGTGTGTTAAGTGGCGAAACTCAAAGCTACCCTATGCCTTTATATTAAACGAACATAATAAAAATAGTTTTAAAAAGTAACAATATAAAGTCTGAAATTCAAGAAGTTACATAATATTTGGTTTCCTATCCTGATATAGATTTATTATAGTTAAAACAAATCGGCGGCGTCGACTTCCGCGACTCAAGACACAATGTCTCGTACATTGCGCTGTGCATAGGGAAAGGAGTATTTTAACTTCAAAGTTCTGTCTGCCTACCCTAGGGATGCCCGATGATCATCGCTTTTCGATGATCATCGATGTTAGAAGACAAAATATCGATGTTTTAACATCGATGTTGCATTAATAAAAACATCGTAACATCGATGTTGCATTAATGAAAACATCGTAAAAACATCGATGTCAGTATTTCGATAATGTGTTTCACATTATTTTCTGAACTCTACCAAACTACGGGAAAAATCCTTTGTCTTTCGGTTGACAGCACTGCACATACCACAGACTAGACTAGTAACTACAAAGTTTGTAGTTCGTAGTTGTTTATGAGTGAAGTGTGTGTCGTTTTATCGTTTATCTAATGAAAATAAAATTATTCTTGCTTGGTTTATACACTAATGACTAAAGTTTGTATTAGCAATATGTAAGTAACTACATAATATAGCTGTTTATTACAACATTCAAACAAACACTTTATTAACAATTTATTGCGATTGTAAGTATGCTAGACTGGGTCTACCTACTTTATTATTTTTAGGTTATGCTATCTATTAAGGTGGGCCAAAAAAAATTTTTTTAATTATAGTAAAAATATTGTTCTGGACTCCAAAAAAATACGTATGCTAAAAGTGCAGCTCTTAATTACAGCTTCGATGTTGACAGCAATGTCAGCATCGATGTTTTTCTAACATCGGGCATCCCTAGCCTACCTTTCTATAGACGTGATTCAGCGTGAAGCTGAAAAAAACTGTAGTTGATATTACCTTACTATTCTTCTCACGTTTCTTGCCCAATCTGTCCATGGATTTGAACCAATTACCAGACGTTTGGGAAGACTCACGTCGTGGCGGTGATGGAGTAGGACTCGGCGTGGCTAAACGCCGCCTTTCACGATATCTCTGGGCCTGTAAAATAAGCCATAATTTGTTTTATTGTTTTATTTTTAGAAAAATTAAAATAACCATTAGGTCTAGTGTGTGGTTGTGGATACGATTTCCATTTGAGTGAACCTTTTTGTTGTATAAATAAAAATTATAATAAATTGTATTTTTGACATTTAAATCTTAATATTAAGTTATCAGTCTATCCGCTTATTTTAACCGATCGTCGTGTAAAAGTCGAAATATTTACTTGTTAATTCATTTCAACGATTTAATATGGGAATGCACCCAAGTTTTTCTCTAAGAAATTATAAAAAAACGAACAGTAGCAGCTGAACTCTATAATTAAGTTAATTTATTCTAATTCAGCAAAGTATCCATATCATCTATTGTAAGTTCGTCGACACATAAATAAAACATCAATCAATCATGTCATTGTTGGCATTATAATACATAAATATTATAATAATATAATATTATATGAAAAATAGAGACCGTCGTGGCTGACTGCGTCTACTGCGTTTGTTGTCAGTAAACGCGGTTGTGGGTTCGACTCCCATTCGGTGTAATGAATTAATTTCATTTCCTTGCTCTTGTAACAAGACAACACGTGACGTTGCCACTCAATACGCAATATCTCTTAAATTGAGCGGTGCATGAAACTATAGTGTCTTATCACTAGGTACCTTTTTCCTACACTGTTATAAGCGAGATACTGCGTACCGATAAATGAATATATACCATATAAGTTTCAACTTTTTGCGTTCTCAAAATGTCCACATGATAAATGGCCCTATCTCGAATCTCAAGGACACCGAGCAACGACCTTTTGTGTGTTTTGTTTCACTAAAAACTGAAGTTTGGTAAATTTAAACCATTTTGTTTTAGTTAAATATTTATATAACAAATATTTAATATTTTAAGTCAATCGCAGCACAAGGGCACAAGTATGCGATTTTAAACGGTTGTGGCTTCGATTCCCACTCGAGGAAATGATTTAGTATTCTCATTTTCTCACCCTGGTAACTCAACAAGCATTGCCTTCGGAAATCGGAGGTAAGTGAGGAACGGAAGCGTTTTAATGGAAACGGAGCATTTTAACACTAGGTTCCCAGGTTTTCTCTACCTACCCTGCAATGTACGGGATACAGCGTGTAGCTAAAAAAATATTGTGTATTATAACAATCTTATCAATCAAGTAATTGAAGTAAAATATTAAAAGAAACATATTTTAAATAAAAATTTATATATGAATTTATATTAATATATATTGTTTATATATATAAATTTAAGTAAATCTTTAATAAACCGGAACCATTTGCTTTTATCGATAGTTGGTACAATCTCAACAAGGCCACAGTGCCATATGGTACACGACCTTAGTGTGTCACTTGTCGACTAGAGAATAATTGAACGAATGTAGCTTAATGGAACATAATATTTTAATGTTATTTTGGACTTTTTATAATGTAGTTTAACTAATTTTTAACGTCGGTTTCGCTGGTGTAATTAAATTGAAACAATTAAAAGTTGTGTTTGACACATGACACATCCTAAATGCCCGAGGTAACGCTAGGCTGTGTACAAAGTAACATAAAAACGATTAACGTGACATGACAATTATTTTTTTCAAATCTTAATCTAGTTTAAACAGAAGGAACTCGACTGTATACTTTTTAAGATTCTATACCTCAAAAGGTAAAAACAGAACCCTTATAGGATCACTTCACAATTTTGAAAATGGTATGGAAGCCTCAGTGGGCGAGTCCAATTCGCACTTAACCAGTTTTTTTAATATATTGCTATGCGATTACTTCGCGATAAATGTGAATGGATTTAGATGATTCTTTTCTTTTATGTTTTAAAAGTGATTCCATATCCTTTATAGTACATACAATGAAAAATATTTTGAAAGTTGACAAACAGACAGGACATACAGCAAAAACTTATTTGTCATAAGAATTGAACCCACGACCTCCTTCTTAGTGTTACATATTGAGTCAAATGAACGTATCCAGTAAGCTAACGCCATATAAGTAGCTAGCTGAGCTTAGTCAGCCACGACTGTATATAGTAATATGATCTTATCGTTGTACGTACCTATGATGAGAAAATGAGTAACATATATAATAGAGATCGGGTTTCTAGAAAATAAAGTGTCTGATTATTTCTTTTTTTTTTAGTTTCACGCTGTATCCCGCACATAGCAGAGTAGCCAGGGCGAACCTGGGAAAATAGTGTTACGATATTCCGTTTCCACTAAAACATTAATCGTTCTCCATTTTCCGCCGAAATTTGGAGGCATAGTGTGTTGATGGCAGTACCTTAACGCCGCGCTTTGCCTCGTTACCAGAGAGAGGAAATGAAAATCAAGATACATTATATAAATATCTGATTTAAAAAATATATATATTAACAATTTTTTTATCAATATTTTTTGTGTTTAAAGAAAAAATCATACGAGTATAATTAAATGAAGCCATTCATAATGTTTTGATAGATGTATTTACAAAGTCATCACTTAAGTCGAATCGTATACACAAGTTTCATATTTATATTGAATATGTTCGAATAGTATCAATAAAGATTTTACCATTTTCAACATTTATATACTGATTGACGCACAGATGGAATTACTTAGAAAGTTCTTTTCTAGCTTCATCCTGTATACCGTATATAGAGGGCCAGGAACTATGTACCACCACGCACCGCCCAAATATTTATGTAGAATGGCGGAAATCAACGCCGCGCTTTGTCTTGTTACAAGAGCGAGGAAATAAAAACAATTCATTCTCCCGAATGGAAATCGAACCCACAACACCACGACGAACAACATCACGTATTTGTTATATTAAATGTATATTAATATTTATTAAAATCTTAAATTTAAAATTCAATCTGTACATAAGAAGAGATGCTGCCAAAATATGCTTTGTATGAGGTGCTAATATGATCTCATGTGACATTGACCGGGAGGATAATGAACTGTATGCGACTGGTTTAGTTTGTGACTTTACTTGTATACATAAAATATTATTTATATACAGCAATCATTGTGTCGTAGGTCATAGGTTTGATAATTGTGTCGAGGAAATAAATATAAATAAATTATAATGTGAATAGATACCTATATATGTATATTACATTCCCTCTAAAAATACGGTTAATTTGATTTTTGCCAGTTTCACGGTATATACGGCATATAAAAAAGGTAACAACAAAAAACAATACACCCTATTTTCCACCTTCTACTCAAATTCGAGATGTCGCTTGTTGAGCGGAGTAACATAACGCTACACTTTGTTTTAGAAAAGCGGTAGCGAGTCATTGAACCCACTACCATCACGTCGCGCATCCCACTCAGTATGGCCTAATTTATACTTATTGCCACAAATTCAATTTGTGGGGTAAAATGAGCATTGTAATTTATTTGAAATTTCAATTAATTTTGTTTTTCAATTAAAATTCGTTGTGGTATAATGTTGGTTATTTTATTTTGCTTTGATAATTGGTTTAAGCAGAAAAATGGAGGATATATTGGTCTCTTTGTCTATATATACATACAAACATTATACAAACCTTATAATCTTAATTTAAGTTCTCAAAATCATTTTATGTTTTGATGTGTCATACAAAAAAACAATTACTGCTACACTTCTTTTGAAACATAAATAAAAATAGATTTTAATGGGATTTTCCCTTAACGTACTTTTAGTATTTACATAATATAATATGTAGTTCCAGCAATTGTTTTAAAAGCCACTCCTTTTAAATTATTATCGGTCATCGGCGTTCCTATTGATAACGATTAGTAGAAGTAGTAGAATATCGATTTAGTACAATGAACTATAAAAGAACAAAAGGTTTTTTTTAGTGTAGATATTTTGTTCTCCACTTTTCCCCTTCATGGGGATCGGAACTACGAACTATGCGTTTACAGTCAAACACTGTTAAACTATGCCAAAAGAGTTTTCCCTTAAAAGTTTTACCCAATTTCTGTTCACAGGAAAAAATCACTACATTCATCACTTTTTTTCAGCTTCTTAGAGGGAGCCTAGTATTAAGACATTCCGCTCCCCATATTCTTCCGAATTCTGGAGGCATTGCGTGTTGAACGGCGGAACTCAACGCCGTGCTTTGCCACAACACCAGAGATTAAATATTTCGTTTCCTCGAGTGGGAACCGAACCCACAGCCTGTCGTGTTTATAGTTACTTGTGCCTTTGCGTTCATCACTTTCCCTCCCTTTTTTTAAGCTTCACTCTGTATTCCGCTATATGCTTCAGTCAGTTTCACACTCCGATCCCCAAACATCGCCATTCGATTAAGAAGTTCTTTATTTTCACGGAGCCGTGACAACACCAATTTATTTCACATATAAGATTTAGACATCCACAACTATTAGTTGCTAGGTCTAGGATCTAGGTGTGCTTTAATTCTTCAATTTTTCAATCTATTTATAATAACTTATTTAAATGTTGAGGCAAAACCAGTAACAGAAGATTTTATTCTTATTTTTTTTCTATTTAAATTGCATTGTGTTTCTTTTCACAATAAAATATTACTATTTTAAATCTAATAAGTAATTTAATTCGAAAAGTCTTTAATAGAAAAAAATTTAATCACTTTCAGAAATCTTTTAATCTCAAGGCATTAAACAATCGTTTAAAGTATTCTATTTCATTAGTATTTGATGAGTTCTTGTTTTTTTTTCGAGGTTCACGTTGTATTTCTCATATAAAATGTAGATAAATAGCCATCTAAGTGGTAATATTTAAAACTAGCTACTCTTGCTGGCTTTCCTACTTTACTTACGACTTGCAATTGCTTCATTAGGTTAAAAGTGATATATTTCTTTTAGTTATGAACCGATTGAAAAAAAAACAAACACTAAATGTTAAGAGAAGTTTACCAAAATACAATGGTGAAAACTGTATTTAAATCGTTTCTGAGATTATCGTGCACAAAGGAAAAGACAAAGAGATAGACCGACAAACAGACAAAACATTTAAAAAACATTGTTTTAGATTTTCCGTCTACCCTTGACCACGTAAAAGCCTGTAGGGCTTACAGCAATAACCTCAAGTTAAAAAAAAAATAAAAAAAACTATTTCTTAATTAAAATTAACTAAAAAAAAAATATTCACATAATACCATTAAAAAATATTATTAACTCCAAATAAATGACTATGTGTGTATGTGTTTTAAAGTAACGTGAAGTCAAACTAATATAAGCGGTCAACAACACTGAACAAAGGCCAATTGCCAATTCAATTTGAGGTGTGAGTAACATTTTCAAGTCAAATTAGATGTCGATTTGTTTCAATACTCGTACAGTAAGTGTTTAGTAATTGAATGAAATCTGTGAAATTCAATTTAAAAAGTCGATGTGTAGAAACAATGGATATTTTTTGTACAAGTTTCCGTTTCCGCTGTATTCCGCATATTATAGCATCCCGCAAGGTAGGCAGAGGAAATCTAGTATGAAAACACTCTATTAAGCACGTACTGGCTAATTTTCGGGAAATTTCGTGTTGAGTGGCGGAATTTATTTTGTAACCAAAACGAGAAAATAAGAATAAGTATTTCATTAGAGTCCCGAACAACATATCATACCAGAATTAACTAAAAAGAAAAACTTAAATATTAAATATGTACTAAAGGTGCTAAATTATACTCTTTGATTGTATTAAAACTGGTCAACTATTTTGTAATTGAAATAATAATACTTTTTAGCTTCACGCTGTATCTAGTCCATATGAGGTTAAACAGATCCTAGTATGAAGACTTTCCGTTCCCCAATTTCCAAGATATTACGAATTGAATGGCGAAACACAACTACTAATAATTATTATTACGCACTAAAATAGAAAAAATTACCAAAGAAGGTGAATCGAGTGGCCCAGCCGTGTTAGACCTGGTCTTGCGTCGTTCAATCTCCACATCGGAGGGCCTATCGCTTTCTCTCTCCGATGAGTTGTATCGTCTTCTTTCTTCACGTCGCTCTTTATATTTTCTGTCTTCTTTTAGAGTTTTTTCAAACCTAGTTTCATAAATTTTGATTAATTTTGAAGTTTATGCAAGAGTTTAATGAGATTATTGTTTTTTTTTTAATGAGGAAAATTAAGCTAAAAATATTACAACGCCACGTTTTGTTTAAGCAAACAGAGAAGGGGACTAAAAAATAAATTTATTATTTACTCATGTAAATTACAAAAAAATAATAAAAAAAACAACAATATTTTTTATTTCATTTATCAGTTTCCCTGCATAGCAGAGTAGGTAGGTTGTAATTTATTATAGAAACATTGCATGTTGAGTGGCAGAACTCAACGCCGCGCTTATCTACCAGAGCGAGGATAAGGAAATAATTTAAATCATAATCATTCCTTCGAATGGAAATCAAAACCATAGATAGCCGTTATGTTTACAATCTCTACAATACTTTTATGGCAATTTTATAATTCAAAAGACGTTTGTTTACCTTCCTTCAAAATCTGAATCCCTGTATCGCTCCTCTCTCCTGTCAATGCTCTCCCGGGGCTCGGGGCTCCTGTAGCTGTCTAGATCCTCTCTAGACCTTCTGTATGATCTTTCTTCTTTGTCATCTCTCTTCTTTACTTCTATATCGCTAGGTTCTGGATCTGTATATCTGAGATACACTCGCTTATCAGATCACGCTTATCTCGCATTAGTATCCCGTATTTGGCAGTGCACAAAGCATAGAGGCCAGTCGTGGCGCAGTGGCACGAGGTGTGACTGTAAAACCGACTGGTTGTAGGTTCGATCCCCACTCGAGGAGATAAAATATTTACTTAAATTTATATTATATCCATTTCTTCGCTCTGGTGTCGAAGTTAAGCGCGGCGTTGAGTTCTGCCACTCAACACGCAATGCCTCCAGAATTCGGCAGAAAATGGGGAACGGAGTGTCTTAACACTAGGTTCCCTCTGCCTACCCTGCTATGTGCGGGATACAGCGTGAAGCTGATTTATACAAAGCATTGCGTGTTGAGTGACAGAGCCTAATACCGCGCTTTGTCTTGTTACGAGAGCGAGGAAATGAAAATAATTAATTCTCTCTAGTGGGAAATGAATCTACAGCTACAGTACAGTACAGACGCCATGCCGCGACGCCCTCGGCTTAATATTTTGTATATAATAATATTAATCAAAATATAAATAATTATTGGCTAAAAAAGATACCTTCTGTACTCAGGATCGTCTCTGGCAAGATGTTCAGGGCTCTTGAGCACCCGGGTGCGAGTTTTGAGTTGGACGTCCTTCTCTTTTTTGCTCTTCTTAGAAGAGTCGCGAGAGAATAGTTGTTTCATCTGTATATGAAAAATATCATTTAATTTGATAGGAAATAAAATTAGATTTATTGTATTTATTAAATTTTAACAATAAAAAAAGACGCCAGTGGCGCAGAGGCAGAAAGTGTGACTGTAAAATCGACTGGTTGTGGGTTCGATCCCCACTCGAGGAATGGAAATATTTATTTACATTTATATTTTCATTTCTTCGCTCTGGTGTCGAGGCAAAGCGCGGCATTTCAGTTACACATTTTTGCTCTTACGCCACTACTTACCTTAAATGTATTTTAATAATATATTATAAAATTACCTTTTCAAGTCCAGAAAGCTTTTTTACAGCTTTCGGTGGCTTCGCACTGACTTTGTCATCATTTCGGCTAGGACTTTTCTCATGACGATTATTTTTACGATTTATAAGAGAGCCCTCATCAACGCTTCTGTCCCTTGGAATATAATCTTTCCTTTCTGCTTGATACTTTTTCCGATTCGCTAAATATTCTCCATTTGCATAAATTTGTTCGCTAGGATAGTTATCTTCTGTGTGTTGTCTCTCACTTGCCAATAATAGTGAAGTATTTCGGACGTCTTCGTCACTTTCGTGTCGTCTGGGCTTAGACCTGTGAATCTCGCTGCTTGAGTTGTGTCTAAAATCATTTTCAATCCCAGAATCAACTAAGCGACTATCAAAATCCAATCGACGCGGAGACATTTGCTCACGATAGTAGTCCCTGCTGTCGCCAGAATCGTGGCGTCGAATACTGGCGTGCCTTTTGAAATTGTTGTCCTTACTTTTAGCACGACGTAAAGAATTGTGATACGATTCATGGTTATTATTATACCCAAGGTTGGCGTATTCTTCTTCTCGTTCTTGCGCTATTTCTGGATTAGAGGCATAATGACCCTTTCTTTTTCCAAAATAATTTTCTTTGACTTTATATTTTTGGCCACCTTGCAAAAGATCATGACTAGAGGTAAAATGTTTTTTCGCTCTATATTTTTTTTCTTTGTACTCATCAGGTGATGCTATAAGTTTTCCAGGGTTAGATTCTAAGCTAGGTGGCTCATATTCAGGCTCAGGTGGAAATATCTTTCTCTCATCCTTATATCTCACTGGCCGCAAGTCATCAACAAATTCATCTTTCGAGGCCTTATGGTAAGTTCTAGACTCTGTGTTGTATTTTATTTTGTGACTATCAGAATCATATTTGTAATCTTCAGTCATTGTACTTTCAATACCATCTCTTTCCAAGGTATGACGGTAATACTTAACCGTATCATTTACATATTTTTCTGTCTGTTTCATGCGCTTTTCAGCTTCATATATGGGATCATTTTCTGCAAGATATTTTGAAATAGGCTCATTAAAGCTAATTTTTTCACGATCACGATCGAATCTTCTAGCATTTAATCGAGACTCAAGAAGCTCTCTCCGGTGACTTAGTTCGTTGAAATCTAAATCAACTTTTGTGCCAGACTCGAAAACCTTTTTCTTTGTATCCATTCCATCAGCTCTACCTCTGAAATCTCCAATAGGTACATCTAAGTCATTAGCATTATCAGCATAACCATTTGCATACGTTGGTTCAGCATCCTCAAAACTCATAAGCTTATATTCTCTAAATCTTGGTCGTATAGGCGACTCTTTTATATTAAAGCCATCTTTAAAATTATAGCTTACATCATTATTATTATTTTTGTAGTCAAAATGTGGTATCCTTTCTGATGAATATTTGTGTCGCTCTTCATAGCCAAGTCCCTCATCCTCGTCAGAAAAGCTTGCATATTTATCTCGAGGTGGTGAAAATGTTTTATGCATTGTTTGTTTTGGAAAATGTGGTCGAAGGTCGTTGTCCCGAATGACTTGAGCATACACAACTCCTTTATCATTCATTTTATTAACAGGTGTATGCACTCTGTCAGGACTGGTATTTCTGACAAATAAATTCGGATCAGGACTAGTACTGGGTTTTGTATAAGAAAATGGTTGGTTAATGTTAGTGCCGTTAGGAGGTGAAATCAAATGAGATTTAGGAGGATTCGACTGTTGGTCTTCTTTAAGTATTCGCACGATATGTCCAACTGTGTGACCCCTGGTTAGTGGTGGCTTTTCAGGGGGTTGCTGACTACTATGTTTCATTTCCTTATCAGCATATACGTTTTCTTCTATTTTTCGAATGCTGTCTTTGATTTTATCTTTAATATCACTAGAGCTTTCTTTTGCTGACACTTTTGAATCTATTTGGTCAAGAAGAATAGTTTTAGTAACTTCTATTTTTCTTTTCGGTGTTTCAGTAATAGGCGGCGATTGTTCCTTTTCTGGCGAGTTTCCCTTTTTATTGCGTGTTGGTCCTTTTTGTTCGTTACTATCGTTTTTATACCTTGGAGGTTTTTCTATTGGATTTACTTTTTTACTGTCTATTGATAAATGGACATCGGATTGGTTATTTTGCTTTTCAGAAGATTTATTGTGTTGAAGCAAGTCCAACGGAGAAGTTTTTTTAAAATAATCTTCTCTTGGTGAACTCTCAATAATAGGAGACAATTGGGATTTTTTGTTTCGCAATGATTTAAGAAATTCTTCTGTTTCACTCCCGGATCTTTTTCGAATAGGTTTTGTTTTGGTAAGGTCGGTATTAGATTTTAAATCTGATACGTCACTCTTACTTCGTTTTACAACAACGGTTGGCTTTGTAGAAATTACAACTGGTGCATCAGGACTTTTACTTTTTTGAGCACGTCTAAAGAGAGTTGACAAAGAGGTTCTTTCTTTTCTTCTTTTCGGATTTACATCACTAGTAGATCTTCCTAAAGGAGTTTTTTCGTTTTCTTCTGGAGTGCTTCCGTCGTCACTATTTCTTCTGCCAGATCTATCGTCTTTTAATTTTCTTCTGTGTGGAAGCGAAAAGAATTTTTCAGGAGGATGATCTGCAGTACAGGTTACACTCTGAGCTTGAGCGATTACTTTGTTCGCTTCTTCGATAAGTTCTTGTTCGGATAAGTGAGTAAAAGGTTCTTTTCGTATTATCGGCGGCTGAACAGAGGTACCCCGCTCACGCGGTTTACCTGAAAAAAAACGAAAACGTAAAATTTGTTAAATATTATCTTAGTAAATCAATAAGATAAATAATAATAATTTAGACTGTTAATATGAAAGTGGTTTATTTGTCCTTTAAGAAAATAAAAAAGTTATTACAAATTTAGTGAATTAAATGTTGGATACAAATTGCATACCATTAAACAAAGGTTATTTCTTATACATATAATGTAGAAGGAAAAAGCGTTTAATATGTAAGCAAAATTTATATTACTCATTTATTAATTACATTTTTTTAATGTACAATAATATTAGTAGTAATTAATTTTAAAGACTTGCATATCAATAAGGTAAAAGTAATTTTAAAAGAGTTACAAGATTACATATCCAAACAGGACTTTTTAATTATAATATTCATTATGATATTTCAAAAGAAAAAAAAAGACCACCTTGCATTGGAAAATTTATATAATAATATAGAGTGGGTAAATAAATATACATACATACATACCATATTGAACCCTATTATATATAAATATATAATACGGTTCAATATGGTATGTATAATATATAAAACATACACATATTTATAGCAAAAATATACACTTATTCATAATTCATGAGGCATTGCGTGTTGAGTGTTGGAACTCAACGCCGCGCTTTATCTATTTACCAAAGCAAAGAAATGACAATATTAAATATTTCATTTCCTCGAGTGGGAATCAAAGCTACAACCTGTCGTGTTTACAGTCGCACACTGAGTCCCCTGCGCCACGACTGGCCTTTTTTTCGTTACTTCAATTGCATGTGTATAATGGGGCGCACGCGTTTTCTCGAATAGCAAAGTTGGAAGAGGAAACCTAACGTTAAGCCACACTGTTCTTCAGTAACCGCCCAATTTTCGAGACATTATGTCTAGGATAATGGAATTCAACGCCACATTTTGGTTTTACACGTCCAAATGAAGTTTTATCTGGTCTTTTTGCAAAGGGTCTGTTTTGTTAGTAGTTCTAAGTCTTACTATAAGTCTAAGATTATTAGTTTGGCCGATATCTAAGACAAAATAAATATTTTATGATAAATATTAGGAGTGGCTCTACATATGTCAGTTTTCGTATCATCAGATTATTTGTCTGAGATTGGATAACGTGTCTTTTTTCACGAATCGATCCCAAATCTGATTGATTTTTGTATAATTTTTTCGCTTATTAATTATGCCGTTTCTGTCCATTAAAAATAAAAAAAAACAATAAAAAAAAAATAAGTCACAGCGTTTGATTATGAACGCAACGGTCGTGGGTTCATTTCTCACACGGTGGAATTATTTTTTTCCATTTCCTCGCTCTGGTAAAAATTTTAAATAGAATTTAACATTCAAATTGAATCTATCTCAATATCTCGCGCGTGTATCCCACGTATTTCTACAATTACATCTATGTGTTTTTAAAACCATGTAAATAAGTTAAAGAAATATAAAATTGCTATGTATTAGAGAATTAGGCACGCTTCGTGTGAACATTATTCAATTAAAACCCGTTTTCGTAAACAAAACTCATATTTTAATAGTGTTTTTAACCGCTAGTAATATAATAGATTTTTTTTTTAGTCAATGTACGACAATTAACGATGTTATAAGAAGAAACTACTTATTTTTCCATGGATTCTCCGAGTAGGAAGCCCATCGCGTTCGCGGTGAGGAGTTCAGTTTAGTGCCTGGGACTCGGAACCCAAGTATAAGTTTTAGAGGACTCTTTAAATGCACACTAACGCTCACCTTCACTATCCGAGCTCCTGTAGCTACATTTTTTTTAGCATACCTGTATACCGCATACAACGAGGTAAGCAGAGGGAACCTACTGTTAAGACACTCTGTTACCCATTTTCCCACGAATTTGGAATTTCCCTCGAAACCACAGTGTGAAATGAAAATATTAAATACTTCATTTCCTCAAGTGGGAATCGGCCCCACAACCTGTCACGTTTACAGTCACACGCTTGTCCTCTTTCTACATAAATATATATACGTATAGTTTAGGTTTTATATATAATAAGTATATTAGGTTTTAACAACTAGACTTAAGGAATATCTTCCTTAAGTCTAGTTGTTAAAACCTAAAAGTTCAATTTGTTATGTACATTAATTATATATTTAAAAATATAATAACTTATACCCACATTATCAAAAAATATATATTGAAGAAAATATTCACTTGATAAAGAAAATAATAAAACAACTAAATTACTAAGAAACAACATCAACGAGCTCAAAGCTCGGTTTCCAAAAATAGTGGGTATGTATACTTTGTAGATTAATTTAATATTTTTTATTCCTTTTAAATCTATTACAAATCTTGTGATTCTTGAAAATATTAAATATTCCATTTCCTCAAGTGGGAATCGAACCCACAACCTGTCACCGTCACGACGGTCTCCTAAAAATTTAAAGTGAATATAATGAGTATAGTCGGACTGTCGTCGAGAGTGCGTCACGTAAACTGATCACGCTTATTTTTAGATTTGACTTTCGGCGAAAACAACTTTTCGGTAAGTTTTTTTGACTCGACGACGTTGGATTTAGCGTTCCGTGGTATTAAAAGTGAAATATTTTCTTACGTTGAAGCATGGCATGGTTGTTGTGTGGTGAATCTCCGCTCGGTAGAATGATTGTTTAATTTAATTTCGAGACCCCGCTCCGGTATACAAGATGGCAGATTTTGCCACAGATGAGCCTGAGAGAGAAAAATAGAATACCGCCTGTATTCTGTTCGTGTAACCGCTGTATATAATTAATTACTATTATTATTTTTAAAGATTTTTGCGGTTGCCGCGGTTCCTTTAAATTAAATCAACAGCTTTTTCTATTAATTTTGAATTATTATTTCTAACTTAAAGGAATTTTGTAACTCAACGACTGTAAAATTTACTCTTTAATAACTCTTATATATAAATTCATAAGAAAGAGTTTCAGAGAGAGAGAGAGGTCTGTAAGTTCACAAGAAGTTTTCATGTAATATAAAAAATACAATTCAGACCCTAATTATATATAAGCGACTCACTCTTTACATGTTTTTTGTGTTTAACGTGAAGTCGTGCTTCGATATGGATCCGCTGTTTACAACAAGATATTACTTAATGTTATTTTTATCTTAATTTATTTTATGCTTTATATTAAATTTGACAATGTTTTAATTATTTATTGTAGCTGTTATAGAGATATATATTTTGTTGTAGACAGAGGTAACTAAGTGTTAAGTCACTCCATTCTCTTCTTTCCGCCCAATTTTTCTGTTATTATCGTTCACACGTTGCGCTTTGTCTTGTTACCAGAGCCAGGAAACTGAAAATTGTACTAGTTAATTCTCCAGAGTTGAAATTTGTTGGCACCACCACTGTGGAGTTTACGATCAGTTAGACCTTAAAATATTTTCAGGGTTTTTTTGGTAAATTATTCCGTTCCCATTGAGATAATTCTGGTTACCCAGCTTCCGCCAAAAAAAAATATTAAAAATGTTAAATACTTTATTCGAATACCTCAAATGCTTATCGAATGCACACCTACCGCGTTTATGCCCAGCGGTAATGCAGGGCCTGACTGACCTCTAATTCAAATATATTTTTATAGTTTCTATAATCGAGTCAATAATTAATATATTTTTGCAATTGTAAATTCTTTGAATTTTGCCATTACATAGAATAACTATAGCACAGACATATAATAGCTAGTATAAATTACTTTAAAATGTCAATTTTTCCGTTTTACATATTTTTATTTATAACTTAATTACCTTTACTAATATTATAAAGCTGAAGAGTTTGTTCGGTTAATCGCACTCATCTCAGGAACGATGTGAATTGAAAAAATATTTTTGCGTCAGTCCATATCAATATTAATCGTGTACAATTAAAAATATTGCAAGAACGAATCTCGTTTGTAAGTTGAGTTTCACATACATTACTCAATCATGAGTAAATGATGATAAATGTTAATGTAATGTAAATATAACGTTTCAAACTATAGAACTGTATAAATAATACGTAGAAATATAAACTTTGAGTATTATTTTATTATCTATATAATATTTCTATGGAATTCAAACGGCTAATTTCCATAATATGCGAATCGGTTATGTATATTACGTTACCTTCTACTTTTTCTAAGAATATAAATGTTATTTTATGGAGAATTCAAAATCTAGTAAGAAAATCCGGTTTTAATTCATTGTTATTGCATGTTCAATATACAATATATACCTAATTCGGCGAAAAGTACGGAACGGAGTGTCTTCACACTAAGTTCCCAGGTTCCCTCTGCATACCCCGATATGTGCAGTTGTACAGGATACAGCGTAAATGTACATATATACTCTTACATATGATATATATTTTTTATTGTTATTGAAAGACAACGCCCAAACAAAACTATGCTGAAATTCGTTTGTTTTGCTGCCATCTATTGTACAAACCATTTAAATAACAAAATTGCAGTATGTCAAATTTCGGTTTTTTAACGATTCTGGACAACAGCATTATATATAAAGCCTCTTGATTATTTTAATCACAATAAATTTTATACGTTCAAAGAAAATAATAAAAAAGAGATGTAAAAGTAACATAAATTATCATTTCAAATGCGTACAGATAAGAGTGTGACTTCATCGTTATGTATAAGCCTTTTTTGTAGGGAGTATTGACTCGCGGCTGGTTCTGTAGGCGTAAGTGACTACTCAATAACTGTAAATTGTATTTTTTTTTTATTTTAAATGTTTATAAGAATACTTTGTAAGTAGTGTCACATCACTACGTCTCCGTCGTTGTTTATATAAAAACGTATGGATCTTTTACTTAGTAATGAGAGATAATTATGATACATAAGCATTATAAAACATAAGCTACGGTAATGCCTATCAAAATCAATACTTTTGAAGTGGGAGGTTTTTTAATTGTAAAAAAAATATTTTAGTTGTATCTTGATCCAGATTTTAACGTATTTAGTCTAGTAGTAGTCTGTAGTCCCAGGCAGAGGGAACCCAGTATTAAGAGTGAACACCCCAGAAAATTTACTAACAAAAAAATTGCCCTGAAAAAAAAACCTTTAAATGAACATATCTTCAAAACTAAAGTCAAAAAAAATCTCTAGACTTGCCAATAGATATAATGTTATTATATTGTACTTATATTTTCAAATATTAAACCTGTGATCTCATATAACAGTACCTACTATGTACTAATCGTGTGTTATTGTCAACATTGTCAAACCTACATATTATGTGAGTCAATATAAACTTATATTTAGACGGAAATTAATCATATATTACATCATGTTAATGAGTCATTAAAAAGCTGTTTTATTGGGATTTTAGTTGTACAAATTACATTTTAAATACGATTAAATATTTAATTGAGGTCGTCGTTGAATTGAAAAAGAACCCTAAGGAGCCTAGATAACTATCCCAACAGTTCGTATATATAGTAAATATTCAAGTAAATGCTATTTTAGAACTTAATTTTTTTTATTCTGTCTTTCTTATTGAACACTAATGGGCACCTGCGACTTCATTTGCATGAAATATAAAACAAAAATATCAGTTTTTTACTATTCCCGTGAAAAGTTCAAGAATTTTTTCGAGAAAATTAGTTCTGCCCTGCACTCCCTGTGAAATAAATAAGTCATGAATTTCAGCGTTCTAGGCCGCGTAAATCCGATTGTACGTTTTATTTACCAGTACTTCAGTAACGAAAGAAATTAATTTAATATATAGATTGGTTTAGAAAAATTTACGATTCATTTCATCCAAAAAAAAAAATATTATAAAATATATTTTCTCTACGAAAATTTTAAATTCTGTCAATTTATGTACAGTAATACTACTATACCGAGTGTTCATTCACAGAAACACATTAAAAAAACGCTATAAATAAACAAATATATGCCAATAACCCGTCTTTACTGTTAAAAATCCAGTTTTTCTACTAATGTAAAATGACCGTAACGCAAGTAAATCCTACATAGATTTATATTTTCTTACATCTTATTGTTTGAACTATCGTGGTGCAGTGGAGAGTGTCTAATCGCAATGCGTGTGGGTTCGATTCCTGCTTGGTGGTTATCATATTTGATTTCGTTTCCTCGCTCTGATTCACAAATCGTGGCGTTGGAGTGGGGAATAGAGAAATTTTGTATTAGGTTTCCGCTATCGACAAAGCTATGCGGATAAAACGTGAAACTTTTTCAATTTCACTCTTTTAGCACAGCACTCTTTTCACGCAGAGCTAGCCTAGTGTTAAGACATTCCGTTCTTTATTTTTCATCGCATTCGAAGAATTAAGTCTTGAAGTGGTGGATGATTCAAAATCAAAATTTTCATTGTCTGTGGGAAACATCACCACAACTAACCAACCCACAACCGTCGCACTTACTGTCGCACGCTTGTGCAACTTGAAAACACCCCCCCTACCTCACGAAGGACTATCCTGCTATGTGCGGGAAACAGCGTGAAACTAAAAAAAATAAATAGTGAGAAATTACGTATAACTAAGTTCTCTGTTTAATTCAATATATATAAGATCATAAAACATGCGTAAACTTTATATTAAATTATTATGGTCACCTCACGAGCAACTTTAAGTTACACATTGTTACTAAAATCATTTAAAAGTAAAATAATCTTCAAACAAAATAATTATATATGTCATAGATAAATATATTTTCTTAAGGATAAAAGCAATGGTTGTGGTGTCAATTCCCATCAGGGGTAATGGTTGTGGTTATTTTCATTTCCTCACTCTGGTAGACATGGCGCGGCGTTAAATTACTAATCTCAACTTGTAATGTCCCGAAATTTAGGTAGAATATCTCCGCTTGGAGTGTCGTGACACTAGGTTATTCTGCTATGCGGGATAAAGCGTGAAGCTGCTTTTTATATTAAATTTTCTCTGCCTCTCTCCACAAACAGAACAAAGTATGACCTTGAGTGATAATATTTACTTGTACTTGCTCATATGTAACATTGTTTTGTTACGTAAATTCGAATACAGGACCTTATAAAAGCCAACCGTTTTTACAATCGAGCTCAAGGTCTTCATTTTGAAACTTTTAAGTGTTACGTTGTAAGGACATTTATCTTATTATTTTACTAATATCGACACTTGAGTTAAACGTGATTCGTGTGGAATTTTTGATTGACTCTGTGTTATTTACAGCACGGCGCACAGAAGAGTAATGTGATTATCAGAGTATGTATGTATGTATGTTCCTATGTGGTGATATGTTGCAGCAGAGAGAACCTAATGTTCTGATACTCAGCTCCCCACGCACCACCCAATCCTCAAGATATTCTTTCTCTTGTTAACATGGCGAGGATATGAAAATAATTCACTCCTTCAAGTGGTAATCCAACCCACAATTGTCGCATTTACAGTTAGACGTTGTGCCTCTGCGGCATGGCGCGAGTGCATCAATAATATTTAATTTTACTCTACATATACGTACTTGTATGTATAATTAGATGGCATCGAATGATTTGTATGATGTATTTTTACATTAAGAAACAAACTGATATGTGATTTTTCATCCAAGATTTTACAAAAATCTGTCTAAACATATAAAAAAACGATTACTATAAAATGTTTTCCTTCCCTAGTGTGGAATAACACTGAAAATGTTAATAAGTCAGCTTCACGCTGTATCCTTCACAAAACAAGGTAGGCAGAGAGAACTTAGAACCTTTTTTTTTTTTTTTTAAAACATTTTTAAAGTGTTATTCCACACTTAGGAAAGAAAAATACTTATTTAGAAAACGTATAAAAATTTGAACGCAGCGGGACTCGAACCCGCGCCTCCTGGACACCGACCAGGTGTCCAGGAGGCGCGGGTTCGAGTCCCGCTGCGTTCAAATTTTTATACGTTTTCTAAATAAGTAACTTAGAACCTAGTGGTAAGACACTCCGTTCCCCACTTTCCATCTAGTACTGGAGGCACTGCGTGTTGAGTGGCGGAACTCAACGCCGCGCTTTGCTTCGACACCAGAGCGAAGAAATGAAAATATAAATGTAAATAAATATTCTATTTCCTCCAGTTAAAATGATAATAATACAAAAAATATCATGTCAACCAAGTTACTGCTATCAAGATGTCACTAGCTCTACAGTTATTTAAAAAAAGTCCATAATAACCAAAACCAAGTATAGTTTACTTTAACCATTACTATAAAGAAGGCCAATTCTCGATGAAGCGATAAATAGTATTAATTTTCGATACAATACACTATTTCCGTCTTATTAAGTAAGACCTTTATTTGATTGATACACAAAGACGAACATAGTGGGCATAAACCTTGGGAACTTCCGATAGAGTCATTTTACTCAATCATTCAATTGAGCTTGCTTGAAAGGATTACTTATCCACAGAGGTGTAACTGTAAATGTGACGATTGTGAATTCGATTCCCAGTCAGGGGAAGGAATATTTACATTCCTCGTTCTGGTAACAAACATAGCGCGTTGTTGAGTTCTAACAAAGTGTCTGGAAAATTTATTGGACTCAAAAAATTGTCGCTTATCTATAATAAAAAAGCTTTTCTGACGTTGAGGAGTTCTCTCTTTCAGGGCCACGCAACCCGTGGTCTAATTTAGGTTGAATAATTTGACCTAGACGTACATATGTAAATTGTACTTTCAATATAAGATTTTAATTAAATTTCGAGAGAAGTGAGGCCTTCATGGCGCAGAGTGTAACTGTAAACGCGACGGTTGTGGGTTCAAATCCCTCGAGGGTTTGAATTAAAATTTTTATTTCCTCTCTCTTATCAACACTTCCACTCAACATGCAATGCCTCCAGAATTCGCCGAGTAATAGAAAGCTGAGTGTCTTAACACTAGACTCCCTCTACCTACCGAGCTTTATGCGAGATACAGCGAGAAGCTGAAAAAGAAAATTTAAAAGCTACCACTTTTAACATAGTATAGATTTAACTCAGTACACCAGATAACCGACAATAAGTTATATTTAGACATTTATTTTATTTATATATCACCTCGCGAGCTTGTATTTAATATGTTATTTCAGTTGCAAAAACTTGTCGCGCAAGGTCAATGGGGATGTAGGCTGCACTTCGAAACTATTATGTAGCTTATAAAATCAATTTTAAGGTCGTCTTCCTACAATAAAATATTATTATTTTTTATTATTTTTATATACACTTTCCTATGTTTATAATGTGTTTTTTTTATTTTTGGTTTACTATGATTTAAATATAAGAAGAATATAGAAGGCCGCCTTACAGTATCTCAGTGTAAGCGCGAGGTTTCAAAAAGAGTAAGTTTTAATCCTGCTATTTTCAAATTTTTATACATTTTCTAACATAAGTATGTTTCTTTTCTAAATGTATAATTATAATTTTAACGAAAAAAAACCGACTTCCACCGGATCCCATAATTAGGACCTAACCAAATTTTCTTCTTACGTACTTTCCTTTCCAATAAAAAAAACAACCATCGAAATCGGTTGGCGTGATATTGAGATATTCGCCCATTTGTCGCGCACATACTTAATTCAAATTTAAGACTTACTTGATTTTCACATGGATAATATTATCAGAAATAAACCGCCTCGCTCTGGTAACAAAATGAACGGCAGTGTTGAGTTTCGCCACCCAATTCGTAATGTCTCGAAAATCGGACAGAAAGACGACGGAATACTTCAATACTAGGTACACACACTCATACTAGGTCTACTCTGCAAACCTATTTTTTTTTCAAAATATCAATATTTACAGACGATTCTAGTTAAGAATTTAACATCTATTTTTCATTTTTGTGTGTACAAAGCCTAATGTTAAAGAATCTTCGTCGTCCTCTTTTAAGACGTAATAGTATTATTATTGAATTTTGATTGGTTTGTTGCCCACGTGGCTCTGTAATTGCTAGTTGTTCACATTTTTTGCTTCCCACACAAACAAATACGTTGTCTTTGAATTACAATTTAAAAATAATAATTACTTATTATAGAACAGTTACAATAAACATCGTGATTGTAAGCTTAAGTCATAGTCGAAGAAATAATAAATATATGAAACAATAAACTTCTGAGGCCGTCGTGGCGCAGCGGCACAAGCGTATGGCTGTAAGCGCGACGGTTGTAGGTTCGATTCCAAGTCGAAGAATTTAAATATTTAATATTTTTGGTTCCTCGCCACACAGTGTCTCGAAAATTAGGCGGAAAGTGTGTAACGGGGTGTCTCGACACTACAATTTGGAGATATAGTGTGAAGCAATTTTTTTTATTTTAACTTCTTGGTATATCATCGATCTGCAGAATCAAGGGTAGTATTGAGTTTCGGTCAACTCGTAATGTTTCCAATTTTTTTTAATGAAATGTCTTTCTACCTAGCTTACTATACACACAGATATATTGTTATAGAATCATTTATTTAGCTTCACGCTATAATCTCGCTTATAGTAGGGTAGACAGAGGAAACCTGGGAACCTAGTGTTAGCACACTCCGTTCCCCACTAAAAATTTCCAAGGCATTGCTTGTTGAGTGGCGGAAGTCAACGCCGCTTTTTGTGTAGTTACCAGAACTAGAAAATGAAATTATTAAATATTACATTCCCCCAAATGGGATCGAACTCCCTTGTGCCTAACTAAAGATACAACGTGAAATTTAAAGTTAAATTATATTAATCGATGACCTAACCCTAATCCTTATTTAAACATCTTTAAATTTTGCCATAATAACAGTATAATCGCCTATATCATCTATTTAAGTAAAAAAAGCAATTTGAAATCCGTTCACATAACAAATGATCTCGACCCACACTTTTGAGAAAATTTAAATAGAAGCGACTTATTTTGGTGAACAAATGTATATTAAATGCTGAATGATGCATATATTTTATAGAAACCATTCCAGGTGTTGATATTAATTAAGAATATAACGTAATTATTGGAATAAGGTTCTAAAAGCTTCATCGCAAGAGAGCGCAACGGTCGTGGATTCGATCCCCAGTAGAGACGTTTTTTTTAATATTTTCATTTCTTCACAGAAAGCGCGGCGTTAAGTTCCGCAATTCAACACATAATGATTTATGAATTCTTAATGAGAATGGAAATGTGCTAAGTATCCAGGTTCCTTTTGAGACAAGACTCAAGAATGCGCAGAATATGGAAACGGAAGCATCCTAATGTGAAACGGACTACCTTAACACTGGGTAACCAAGTTCCCTCTACCTACCCTGCTATGTACAACTGTGAAGCTAAGAAAAGAAAAGTGTAAATTTATATAAATTTACAACGCACTTTTGTACTTGTATAGTCTCTAACATTTCATTGAGGATAAATAAATAAAAAATCTTTATCAATTTACCAACGTGACAAAGTCCAATAAAAATAACACTTACACGTTTCACAAATACAAAAAATGAAAACTATTTAATAAATAAAATTAAATTAAAATATTTTTTTGTATAGCGGTAGGCTGACAGACATCTGAAACATTACCTTTTAAATGTCGCGTAATGTCTGTGCTCTACCAGAGCAAGCCAGCGGATGCGAACCCGTAACCATCGCACTTACAGTCACATACTATACCACTCATACAATATTCTCGATTGCAAAACTTATTAAACAGAACATTTAAAACCCCATTTACTACTTAATATTCAATTAACATTTTGTCTTGTAATTAATGCTTATTTCACTCATTCCTCAAGGCTTCAGATAACATCTTGACTTTCGTAAGATGACCACAAATGGACAGGTCAATGCCGATATACGATTTACACTCATCTGTATCCTTTTGGGGAGTGTCTGAGTCGACCTACACGAATTTATAAGCTTTAGAGATCAATTTTATTAAATAAAAAATACTTTTTTTACTTCACACTGTATTACGCATATAGCACCGTGCCTATAGGCAGAGGAAACCTAGTGTTAAGATACTCCATACTTCACTTACAGACGAATTTTCGAGATATTTTATGTTGAGTGGCGGAACTCAATTCCACGCTATGTCTTGTTTACCAGAGCGAGCATATGAAAATATGTAATTCATTTCTTTGGTTGGTAATCGAATCCATAACCGTCATAAATTATCATAATTAAACTTGAATACAATGTGACGCTAAAAAAATAATTATTAACAAGATGCCATCCTATACAGTAAACTTCAATCAAAGCAAATTTTATACACAACTTTCCAAATTCCAAGTCTCTTGCAATGAGAGAACCTATCCGTTATCTTATCCATTTTGAGATATTTTTACATTTTTAAAATATTATAACTGTTTTATTAATAACATAAAGAAACAGTGAAAATATTTCAGTTCAACAGAACCCTTCTGTTATTGCATACAGTGCACTCCTTTATACTGCTTCACATACTGCCTCAGGGTGTCATATAGGCCCACTGTGATTCCTAATATATACACTTGTTCACCTTTAGCATATTGCTAATATGATATTTATTAGTTCATTAGCTCTAGGCATAGTTTATTGTAGTTTAATTGCTGTACAATCAGATGCCAGCGGCTTTGATGATGTGGAATTAAGAACAAATTGATACGATTTTACCTTGAAAAAGGTATTACTAAGTAAATTGTATTATATATAGTAAATACAGCGACAATAAATAAGTTAAAGCCTGTCGTTGCGCAGAGGCAACTTGTCTGAATGTAAACCCGACGGCTGTGGGTTCGATTCCCATTAGGCACACACACACACAAAGTCTCGAAAATAGGGTAAGGAAGGTTATGAAAGTGGGGAACGAAGTGACTTTTAATTTTACACGAACGGCGTAAGGTGCTGTGCAATTGCAAAAAGTCACATCATTGACCTTCGAATTAGAAGAGATTAAGCTTAGAATTTAATTTCTAGGTAATAAACAATCTAGACTGCTTTTGATATTTTGCTACAATAATGAAATACTTATATCGCATTTAGCAGGGAAGGCAGAGAGAACCTAGTGTTTAGTGTGCAATCCGTCTCTTAATACTTTTAAAATCAGATTAAAACAACATTTTCTTAATCTCAATTAGATTTTTTTTAATATTTCGCTTTGTCCATTTCTTTATTATTTTAATTTTTCTTTCTCAATGTCTTCATGTTATTATATATATTTATGTTTTATATTTATATTTATTTTGTATGTATAATAATATTTAAATACCGCACCGAATCGTTTCTCTTAACATCTCCTACATTCAAGGGTTTCTGGTAGAGATCTCTATTAGAGATAAGTTATCCGTTGTACACATTCTTTCTGTTTTTATATAATTTCTGTACTTTCTCTCTTGTGTGGTACATAAATAAATGAAAAAAAAAAATAAACGCTCCCTTCCCCAACTTTCAATTGTTAGTATTTTATATTCATTGATTTATTGTTAATAAACAATTAACAATAAATAATTTAATACTAAACACAATGACAAAACTAAGTATGTTTAAATTATAAATAGATTAAGCAACTATTAGACTACTGTCAAGTGTGTAATACCGGTCTCGAGTAATTGGTTGTTATGTAACGCAACTTAACTATTTTGACATAGTCTTGTATTGACATAAATGCTTATCTATTTTGTGGCTTATTTTAGAAACATTTTGAGGTATAGAAACTATATCACTGAATAAATAAAAATACTAATATAATAATAAAAATATTAATAATAGATTTTTTTAAATACTAGCGACCCGATCGCGCTTGAATATTAAGGGAAATAAATAGGTATTAAGGAAAGCTTTCCAAAATATAGTAGGTAAAACTACAATTAATTCGCGTTAACCGTTTCTATGATTAGCATGCACAAACACAGATAAAGAAACAAACATAAAAAAATATTAATTCGGGAGAAAGTAAAGTTACTTAACACTAGGATTTCCACGCCTACCTAACTGAGAAAAAATGTCGAACTGAAAAAGACCTAAACTAAAGTTAATATATAAACATTAACAGTGAATATGAGTCCGTCGCGACTCAGTGGCACAACAAAAAAATAATGGGTTCGATTCTCACTCGGGATAATTAATTATGTTGTTAATAAATTATGTTTTGTATCAAGCGCGGTTATAAGCTCCGCCACTCGACACGCAATATATTGAAATTTGAGTGATACGTGAGGAACAGAGTGTCTTAACGCTATTTTCTCTGGAATGTGCGGGATACAACGTGAAGCCAATTTATTTCAATTTTATTTATATCATTTCTAAGTGAATTGAACTCAAATCTAGACTAACCAACAGTCACGAATAGTTCACGTTATTTGTATTTCGCAAAAACCGAGTAGATAGTCGATAGCGATTTTACGTAACATTTACTTTAGCTACTGAAACATTTGTTCAAATAACCAAACAATTATGCAAATGTATGCTAACCGAGATATTTTTACTTTTCTCGCCTTTAGTATTATACTAAACCAGAATGAAACGTTTTTCTCGATTATTTATTATAATCGATAATCGATTATTATCTTCGTGAAGCTAATGGGTCGTGCATTATTTAACATTATTATTTAGATTTCATAACTATTTAGAGAGAACTTAAGTAAAAATAAGAAACTAACGAAAATGTGACACAAAGTGTGACAGTAATTTTAAGTATTGACAGGTTGTGGGTTCGATCCCTATTAGAGAATATGAAATATTTATTTACATTTATATTTTAATTTCCATCACACAACACGCAATGCCTCAAGAACTCGGCGGCAAGTGCAGAACGGAGTGTCTTAACGCTAGGTTCCCTCTGTCTAACCTGTTGTGTGCGGGATACAGACTGAAGCTAAAAAAGTTTGGACAAAAAATACATTAGATGGATAAAATAAACAAGCCACTTAGTGGAAATGGAAACCACATCCTGTCGAGCTTACAGCCGCATGCTTGTGCCCCTGCGCCGCTACTTCACAGAAGTGTCTTAATAGGAACGAAGTGTCACTATGTTCCCTATGCCTACCTTGATATGTGCGGGATACAGTGAGAAGCCAATAAAAATTAATAAGCATGCATTATTCAATATAGAAATCTCCATGATTTCTACGGAGAACACCAAAATAACATTTTTTTAATAGAATTAATATATTACTAAGCTCCTAAGAACAACAGGAACTAAATCGAATCGTAAAGATTAAAAAATAATAATAAAATCACATATAAAAAACCTGTCAATAGATCACAGACTAATAAAAAGTCATCGGTCCTTGAAACCTGTATTCGATCAAATTAGATCGTATCGTTGTCTGTTATTATAAAATTGAAATATTATTTTAATCGCATTGAAACATAAAAAAAAGGGTTGCGGAACTCAATGCTGCGCTTTGCCTTTTTACACGAGCGGGAGTGGAAATAATAATGTTCCTTTAAGGCTAATAAGGCTTTATTTTATATATTTTAACAGAAACAGGACGGCTCTAACTCTGGTACGATGGCTCGATCTTGACTGACTGAATGAATATTTTCATTACCTCGCTCTGGAAACAAGACAAAGCGCCGCGTGGAGTTCCGTCTCTCAATACTCAATATCTCAAAAATTGGACAGTGTATACTTATATAGAGATCGGATTGCCTTAACACTACGTTCCCACTTGCAATGCAATACGGGAACAAGCATTAAGCAGCTGATTTACATTTTTTAGCTGTGCGCCCATAGCAGGGAAGGCAGAGGGAACCTGATGGTGATAAAACACTCCGTCCCCATATGACACTTCTTCGGGAGGGAAATCGAATCCACAACCTGTCATGTAAACAGCCGCACGCTTGTGTCCCTTCGTCACAACGTCCTCAATTATATGTATGATTATTATTTAAATATATCTACACATAATATACATTGCACTACTAATCAAAAATGGTAAAAAAATTGAACTGTAAGACCTTCACACGTTGAACTATAACATCCTTATCAATGACCTATATTAATAAATAAGGATATCGATTTTAAACCACTTATGATTTTAGTTATAAAAAATAGACTCGAATCACGGTCAGAGCGATCACGATTCCGAATAAAAAATCAATCGATATCGTTAATAGGATAATCGGAGCACTATGATATTATCACATTTGGCAAATAAGTGACGTTAATGAGAATATTTGTATCGTATTTATGCTTTAAGACATGTACTATAGATCTTAAACACAGGTTTTTAATGTTTCGGTGTCTCCTCGGGGAAAGATTTTTTTTTTTTAGCTGGGTGGTCTTAGAAATTACCAGTTTACTAGAATCACTTTATCTAACCTGCAAATTGATTTTGACACTTCGTTCCAATTAAGAACAGAAATTGGTAGAAATTAACGCTGCGCTTTGCCTCGACACCAAAGCGACGAAATATTGTAATATTTTATTCCTCCGAATAGGAATCGAACTCACAACCATCGCGCTTACAGTATCTCTCTTCTGCGTCACGACAGCCTGATAATTTAGATATAAAAGAAAAAGAATGATTATGTTAGTGTTATAGCGCACTATTAAAGCATTACACTGAACTATTAAAGCATTACACTGAAAACTCGCTGCAATTATGCAGCGAGTTTTCATTTCACATAAGACTTTGAATTTGTCTATGAATACGTAGATATTAGAGAAGAGTGAAACTCAATATACTTTCTCTATTTATTCCATACATAAATAAAAATATAATCAGTTAATCACATACATATTTTAGAATATTGATACATATTATAAATATTCTAATTATATATTATATTATAACAAAAGAGATTTTCTTTGTTTTCTTAAGATTGCGAAATATTCTAATTTTATGGTCTAGTATTTATTGTATAATCATGCATTAAAGAGATTGAGGCTATTCGACAGTATTAATTTTTAATTTCAAAATAAAATAAAAGTAAATTAAAGATCTATTATAGCAATCAACAGATTACAAGAATGTTTATAATTGTTTGTAAGATAGTACAATAGGCGGCCTTATTGCTCAGTGACAAATTTCATCCAGAGGTAGAGAAGCTAAATAGGAAAGAATATACTGATTATATCGATAACTAATAGTATAACTAATAGTTATATATAAATCGATACCAATGCCATAGACACAGAATTTAGCCAACTACAAGACAGAAACAATTAGTTACTCAGTTAGTTAAATATTATTGTATTATATAACTTTGAGAGAAGACGCCACGTTTCAATCCCATTGTTACTTTTTGTGAGTTCATGAAAATTAGTCGGTTAATCGGTACCCCTTTTGAAAAATTATAGTGAATGTCAATTTATTTGCAATATTTTAATCAATTATAAATCGATATCGATATCTGTAACATATGGATACAGATAAAATACAAATTTGTATAATTTAAACACAAATCTTGAAATGTCAAATGTCATCGTAGTCAAAAAGATGTTAGATTAAAATTAATGTAAGTGATATGTGCTCGAAGGTCATAAATAAACAACTGAAAATTAGTATGGATTTCCTTATTGTCCCCTAAATCTTTTGGACTAGATGAGCTTTAACGAATTTAAGACAATTATTTGCTAAATTTTAGTTATAATGAGATTGGCCTTTAACATCCTGAGATAATTTATGTAAAAATATTTGTCTAAATATTATCATATAAGGTACATTTTAATAATAATAAACAATTACCTATAATACTTTATATTCTAACATCCAGTTTGTTCAATTTATAAAAAACATATTACAGGAAAAAAATATTGCAAACAAATGGACAATAGGGGAGACCACTACGTCTATCGACTCACCGAAACGTTTGACGTGTACGTCCCTATTAAACGATACAGATCTTTGTTTTCCGTCTTTCTCCTTGACCTCTTTCTCCGTTTTCACTACCCCATCGTTATCTTGCGTCTCTGTCTTGATAGCAGTTTCAGACATCGGTTTTTGAGGTACCTAGTTCTGAGGTACCTCGATTGTCTTTTGGTATCGATTACGACGCTCGATCATCGATATGTTTGTCTGGAAATATCTATATGTCAAATACCTATATTTAAAGACTACATTCCGTTGAATATGAAAACATTTGTATTATTTTTTAATGTCTTACCTCCTTAAGCTGTTTTCACACATGAGGAATGACTGAATTGCATCAAATCATAATTTTGTATTCGCCAGCATTTTATTCTGTAACAAAACAAAACAAATTATAATATAACAATAATTTATTTATTTATTTATCACTGAGAAAATAACAGCAGATTATTAATTACAAACGAACAAAAGCTTATACAAAAAATAAAGCCAATAACAGTTTTCACTTATAAATATAATCATAGGTATAAAGCTATGCATCATTTGGTTATCCTGTTATAAAAGTATGATTAAAAAATATACATATTTCAACTTTTAGAAACCAAAAAAAGTAATATTGAAATATGTGGATGTATTTAAAGTGAAGTATATAAATGGAAACAACTTAATAAAAATAGTAGCTCTACACAATTTTCATGAAAATATGCACTAAAGTTAAAAATGCAATAAAAAATAGATAATTAATAAATATTATGTATAATCTGTGGTTTCAATCAAAATTGTAAGCTGAGAGAATTAACATACCATAATGATATACGCATCAAATAAATTATCTACTTAAAACCTCATCAAATGTAATGGCTTGTATTATTTATTATCTGCGAAATATCGTATAATCCCAACAAACTTTTGTTCGTTTGACAGATTGGCTTTTTAAACGTCAACATTGTCAAAATCGATATCGGTAATCGATTAATCACACAATCCACATCACTAAGCTAATGTGTAGATGGCAATCGTGAATTCTTTAGAAATGTATTAATATTTAATGGCTGTATTTTGCAACTTTAAAATATGATTTCGATAATCTTTATGTAATTTTATGCAACTAAAGCGCTAGAACGTTAAAGAGTTATTTGTAATATCTTATACATGAAAGTACTAGTTAAATTTATTTTGTATGTCCTTTGATTTTTTTTATTGCTGTTAATACTTAATACAAAAAACAGGACAAAGTAAAATAATGTATAATTTCAAGCTTTTTGTAAATAAATTATACCAAAAACTTACTTAATCTTAATATTTAATAAGTGAAGTTCAAGTAATTGCTAATAGCCCAACTTACAAGCCTATTAATAATAAACATTGGACTACAAGAGTAAATAAAACAGGAAGAATCTATAATGATTGATAAAGAAAAGGCACTTCGTGTTGAGTGGCAGAACTTAACGCCACGCTTTATTTTATAACCAAAGTGAGGAAATGAAAAGAATTCATTACCCCAATTGGGAATCGAACCCACAACTGTCGCTTTTACAATCAAACGCTCGAATTAATAACTATAAAAAAAACGAGTAAAACCGAATTATGATGTAAGCGTAACAGATTTAAATTAAAACTCGTCGTATGTTGTGAATGTGGTCAATTGGTATTACAAAATTGCTTCGCAACGTACTTGAGGCGAGATCACAAGTGTACGAGACATACGAGTACATAAATGTTAGTTTATATAAGCATTTTTGGCCGTCGTGGCGCAGAGGCACAAGGGTGTGACTGTCCGTGCGTTCGATCCTCACTCGAGGGAATGAATTATTATTTATAAATATTTTCATTTCTTTGCTCTGGCATCAAGGCAAAAACCCGGCGTTGAGCGCCACTCAACACGCAATGCCTCGGAAAATTCGGCGGAAAATGGGGAACGAAGTGTCTAACATTGTTCCCTCTGCTTACCCTGCTGTGTACGAGATACAGCGTGAAGCTGATTAAAAATATATTTTTTTATAATTTAAAAGATTTACTTCAATAAAGTTTAATCTTTTTTTTTCAGTATTGTAGCTTATATTGTAAGTTTTGCCGGAAAAAGTTGAAGAAAAATTGTTTTTGAGAAGAAATTTCTTAGTATTTCGTGGATTCAAAGTCGCGTTGCAATTAGAGGGGACGAAGCCACTTGAAATGAATTAACGCTCGACGTCACCTGAGCTCCTCTCTCTCCTAGGTAACCAGATTAAGCATTACTAAGGCCTTAATAGTAAAATTTGATTTAATTTAATTTTTTTATGCATAGATAAGAACTTGGATAGGAGAAAAAGAGCCATGGAATGCTAAGTAGTTTTTAAACAGGTACGCTGTAGTTGTTTTTTTAGCTTCACGCTGTATTCTTCCGTATCACAATTCTGGAGGCATTGCGTATTGAGTGGCGTAACTCAACACCGCGTTATGCCTCGTTGTCAGCGAAGAAATGAAAATATTAAATATTTCATTTCCTCGAGTGGTAATCGAACTTGTTATACTTGTGACAAAAAATATATGTAATTTATCGCGCTCTCCTATAACTTACAGTCAAATCAGCATTTTAGTATTCTATATATTAGCATAAAATAGCTTTAGTGTTTAAAATGTAATTACCATGTTTTATAAACATTGCAGTAGAAATTACATGTTAATCGTTTTTCTTGATAAATTACCTATAATAGACTTTTTATTGGAACTCTGTTGGTTTTTATCCTCGCGTTTTGTGTGAAATAGGCGACTGGGTATGACCTAACTAGAAACTGCAGTTGCGGTAGTCATTTTGTAATGGATTATTATATTATATTATATTATCTTTACTTTTTTTTGGTTTTGCGCGGCGTTGAGTTCCGCTCCTCGACATTCAATGTCTCGAAAATTGGGCGGTTTGTGGGCAACAGAGTATTTTAACACGATGTTCCCTCTATTTACTCTACGATGAGGGACAAAGCTTTAAGTTATGATTTCTTTCACCTAATAAGATATTTGCTAATCGTGATTTTGGAAAGTATTCAAAACATCGTGTTTATTTTTAATTTTATTTGCATGTACCGGCTATTGAGGCCGTCGTGGCGCAGTGTCATAAGCGTGAGAGTGTACACGGTTGTGGGTTTTAATTCATACTCGAAGAAAATGCACTTTTGCCACTAAATATGGACTAGCTTCCCTCTGCCTACCATGCTATATGCGGGAAGTCGTATTGCAAATACTAAAATGTACGCGATTAATCTGGCGAATTTTTCACCTTTGGGCCTATTTTAGAAACACAAGCAGTAACAGTGCTCGAACAGAAGATGAAAGACAGAAGAGGATGGTGGTTGAAAAAACCTAACTTCTCGCTTTTTATCGACGTACCCGGGAAATATTATATATTTTTTAGCTTCACACTGTATCCCGCAACGGTAGGCACAGGGAACCTTGTAACCTCCTAATGTTAAGACATTTTCGTTCCACACTAACTGCCGAATTTTGCGTACTAAGTGGCGGAACTCAATGCCACGCTTTGCCTCGTGACCAATTACCACGAAATAATTAAATAATTTATTATGCACATTATTTACTTAATCATCTCTGAATGAGCAAAACTCGCAATTTTTTTTCGCTACCATAATCGCTCTTCCAATTTACACTTCATGCTTTCATGCTTCTCTTTGCATAGTGGAAGAAACTCAATGTTATGACACTCCGTTCCCACATACCCCTCAAGTTTCGTGACATCATTGATGACATAACATTTGTCTTGTTAACCAATCGAAAAATTCAAAATATCGACTACATTTTTTTTGTAAGTGTAAAAAATATATAATATTTGTAGAAATAACAACTGTCGTATAGACGAAGTTGATAACCCAAAACCATAAGCGACAATTTTAACAAAAAAATATATTTTTTTATATTTATAAATCACCTACAGTCCAATTAATTCACGTTTCCAGGCCACAAAAGTTGTCTATCTAGACCAGTTCATTTAGACCTAACGCGTAATTCCTAACCATCTATGTACAGTATACGGGAGTTTGCCTTTGCATAATCGTGCCTTTCTCTTATGCAAACGCCTATCGATATCCCAAAGTTGGGAAACACCATGTATATAAGTAAAATAATTTTATTGATATAGATGAATGTTATCGCGACGGTTGTGGGTTCAATGGTTACTCTGGGGAATTAATTATTTTAATTTTCTTCCTCTCAACACTAAAATTTGGCGGTGCGAGAGGAACGTAGCGTCTCAATATCAATCTTATTCATAGATTGTTAAAACTTCATCTCAAGATCAATCTCAGAGTTGAGAGGGACTTATAAACGTGGGCCTAGGTTGCCTCTGCCTGCCTTCTACATGTAAATAACATCGTGCAGCCAAATCAAATATTGAGATAAAAATACATGTCTCTTTTTAATACATAATTTAATTGCTAAGCTTTCTTGTGCGTAAGTTGTGTAATATAGTATTGAAAATCTGGAAACAAATAATTACAAAAAAGAGTGACTTGCTCTTCTCAGGCCTGAGGCAGTAACTTTAATAACCCGTTGACCGGCTTAATAAGCTCTCTGTACTCTCTGTGATTTAAATTATTGTGAACTTAGCCCGTTATAACGGAAACATTTTGCATTTACACGCTAAGTGGCTTTCAAAAATATGAAAACTGTCCTCAATAAAAATCGAACCCAATACGTATATGTGGTTAGTCAGAAACGTCCAAAAACGCAACAAGGTCGTCACCAATTATATTAATTAATAAATACTAAATACGTCCATGACGCCTTGGAAGCCCACGTGGTTTTGAACTCTCACCCACGTACATACATATTTGTAGGAATGACAAGTGATAAATATGTGAAAAATGAGTTATTAAGAAAAAATATCAAGTCATCAAATTAACCATCAACACAGTCATGTCAAGTCAGTACATCATTACAGTCTGTTCAATCCCATTCGAAGGAATGATAAGGTAGATAAGGCACGGCGTTGAGGTCCGTTATTCAACACGAAATGTCTCGAAAATAGGACGATGCGTAAGGTACGGTGTGTGTTAACACTAGGTACCCCTGACTACCCTGCTGACTACGTTACCGGAACGTGAGATACGAAAGTGTCTTAATGGATAACGGAGTGTCTTCACACTAGGTTTTCAGTTGCCGCTTCCTACCCTGGGATGGGCGGATGCAGCGTGAAGCTGATAAAAATCATATCATTTTGCGATTTTCACACATTTTAAGTGAAACTATTTAACACACTGCACAACTCAATTATAATTTATTAAAAATTATAATATTTTTATAGCAGAATAGAGAATAAAGCTAAAAAAAAACTAAAATTAAAAAAAGAATCATAATTTTTGTTTCTACAAGTAGTTTTCCTTGAAATATGTTTGATTCATTGTACTTAATATATGTATTTATTTAATGTTATTGAAAACGTGGTCAATGAGTGACGCTACGCCTACTGAAGACGAGGTGACGTCAAGTGGACCTTGTGACAACACACTGTAGGTGCAAATACATAGAAATGTAAGTTCCGGTTTAATAATATTATTATTATTGCGAATGAATTTGAATATTTTGAGAGATATACTTATTTAGAAAACGTATAAAAATTTGAACGCAGTGGGACTCGAACCCGCGCCTCCTGGAAACCTACCAGCTTAGTGGTCAGAGCGCCTGGTCGGTTTCCAGGAGGCGCGGGTTCGAGTCCCGCTACGTTAAAATTTTTATACGTTTTCTAAATAAGTATTTTTCTTTCCTAAGTGTGGAATAACACCTTAAAAAATGTTTAAAAAAAAATTTTGAGAGATTTTGTACTAAAGTTGGCGGAGTAAAGGAGGATGAATGAAACATTTATCCTTCTACTCTCCGCTGAAACATTCTTACCATGTTTTATTTTGTAACGTTAACTATTTTAAGTAAATTGGATTTGTAAAGCGTAAAATAAAAATAGCTTATTAAGTTATACTATTTTTCATCTTTGTATTTATTGTCTGTCTTGACGTAGGAACACAAGCGTGCGACTGTAAACACGACAGGTTGTGGGTTCAACTCAAGAATTTTCCTCGGAAACATTTCCACGCTCGAAATCGCGGCGTTGAGTTCCGCCACTTCACCTGCTATGCGCGAGATACAGCGTGAAACTAAAACATATATCTCTATAATCTATTCTATTTAATTTTCTCATCACGTAGATAATAAAACGAAAGAACAACACTACCGGAATCGCCCGCTCCATATACACGGTGTTTAGAATTTAAATTAACTTTACTAATACTGTTTGTGGAATTGCCAAATTTTTTATTCCATTAAAAAATGGTGTAACTTAAAATAAATATTATTTTTTTGATTAATGAGATTTTGATATTTATGTTTTGCTTACTTAACAAAGCCGATTTCGTCATCTAGCATAGTAAAATTACAATATTATGAAAAAGTTTACGGTATGGCGTTGATCCACTCCGTTCAGCGATCTACAAACCCGACAGTTGTGGGTTCAATTCCTACTTGTGGAATTATTATGCCTAAGTTCTAGTATTGAGTTCTACCAACACGCAACGTGTCAAAAGTGGGTGAAAAGTGGGGAACGGATTGCCTTAGCTCTAGATTCTCTCCGCCAGCTCAGCTCAGGATAAAGCGTGAACTGTAAGCCAAAATAGACTATTTGTCTGGTCAATACTTACAAACATAGATATTGTATATAGATATATATGTGTATATATATATATATATATATATATATATATATATATATATATATATATATATATAATTTCCTAAAACAATCATTTATTGGTTATGCCTCATTACCGTTGCCATTTTACGATCGCAAGTGTATTAACATTCTGAATGAGGACGTTAAATTATTATGGAGTTGTCGTAAACGATATAAATCTTAAACAATCTTTATTTTGTAATGTATTTTATTTACCATTGTCACGAAAAAAAATAATAAAGTAGTATATTTTTTTATCCACATCTCCTCGCACAGTATGGGCAAAGATAATTTGATAAAAAGACACATGTTTTTTTTTTTCAGCTCCATACTGTATTCGGCATGCAGCAGCGTAGGCGAAGGTAACCTACTTTCAAGACATTCCGTATTTTCCGCTCAATTCTGGAGGCTTTTGGCGCCACGTCTAGCCTCTAACCACACCATGTTCTTTATAAAACTTTGTCAACTGTGGCAAGAGATTTTATAGGTAGCTTCTCGTTTTTTCGAATGAGGCATAAGGAACCTAGTTTTAAGAGACTCAATTCTCACTTCCTGCCCAAGTTTCGAGACAGTGTTGTTGAGTCGATTTTCAGTATTAATATTTTATTTGAAAATAATCTAAATGTGGTAATTATTCCCCCGAGTGCGGATCGAACCCACAGCCTTAACTGTCATATGCTGTTCCACTGCGCCACGATGACCTCATAGTTACTCTAATTCGTAAGCAAAAATCATACAACCGACCTAGTATTTGTGGACATTCGAAAGTTAAAGATTATATAAATTTGCTTAATATATTATGATTAAGTTTAGTTGATTAGATAATAAATATATGCAAATAAATATATTAATAAGGCTGTCGTGTCGTAGCGGTATACTGTCGGACTGTAAGCGCGACGATTATGGATTTGTTCCCAATATGACCAAATAAATTATTTTATTTACTCACTCTGGTAAAAGTCCAAGGCGCAGCGTTGAGTTTCGCCACTCAATTCGTAATTTTTAGAAAATAAGGTATGGAATATTTTAGCACCAGGTTTCAATACTATATGAGGGGCACAGCGTAGAGATAAAAAAATGTAAACTTATAACATATTCTTTTTGTGAATGAAATTTACAATCGCATGCAATTTAAAGTGCGGAAATGTTTCGTCATTTATCCCAAAATGGGTGAACAAGGTCCACTCGAACATTGTGAGGTACCTTGAAACCAAAGGTTATGCAAAATAAGGAAAACGCATATTTGTCATACCTCAATATATAGTCCAAAAGGGAGTTGTGGTGCAGTGTATATCTCACAACGCGTCGGTTGTGAGTTGGAGTCCCACTTGGGAAAAAAAATTCTAGCCCTGTTAAGACAAAGAGCAGCGTTGAATTTCACCACTAAACACTTAATATCTCGAAAATTATGCGAAAACTGGGAAACCATTTACTACTGTTGATGACCAATTATAAAAAATCGTTAATAGTTTTACTATGAGTATAATCGTTAATAGTTTTACTGAAAAGTGAAATGTAACGATATTAATATTTGCAAAAGTAGTATTCATTAGTTCGTAAAATTTAATATTTAATTTATTCAAGTTTATACTAAGTACAATCGATTAGTTTCGATTCTCAATTAGAGAACAATATTTCCACCTCCCAATATAGACTATTTCAAAAATAAATGAGAAGTACCTTACCTCTCAAAAGTCTGTATTTTTCACATTTTTACATGAAAATAGAATACACTTAATTAAATAAATAGTATTATGATTTATGTATCTTTATCTCACGCTATATCACCATCACTACACACAGCAGGATAGGCAGAGAACCTAATATTAAGACACCCATTTTCCCCATTTTCCGCCGAATTCTGTAAGCATTGCATGTTGAGTGACAGAACTTAACGCCCCGCTTTGTCTCTTGTCGACACCAGAGCGAAGAAATGAAAAAAATAAATATTCCATTTTCTCTAATGACAATTGAACAAGGAACCTATCATGTTTACAGTCACACTTTGTGACCCTGCCCTACGACTATCTAAGGAATACTAAGCCGTAGGTGTTTTTTTTTTATTTTGTTAGAAAAAAAATGGAATCTATCAGAATTCATTTCCATCGTTCCGCCTTAATGAAGTTTAATTAGTACGAATATATTATAATTCAATAACAGTCTGTCAATAGTGGCTCGCCTTGACCATAATACTTGTTTTCCACTAAATATCGTATCACGTGCTATACAGAACTGTTTAATGTATTTTAAATTATATATTTTTGTATACATCAAATTTGACACGTGGTCATTGTGGTGTGCGACGGAAGTGGGTTTTGACTCGTACTAGGGGCAATTAAATATTTCCATTAGCCTTTAAAAAAAGCATGGCGTTGAGTTCCGCCACTCAACACAATGTTTCAAAAATTTGGCAGATAGTGGTGAACGGAGTGTCTTTTGACTAGATTCTCCTACCCACCTCTGTGGCAAATCGGGTTCAAATCATATACCTCGATTTAATTATTTTTTTTATTAAAGAAGCTAGTTGAAGTAAGGTATCAGATGAAAAGATTCTGGCTAAGCTAAGCCTGAATTTCAGAAAAAGCTCGAGACCTCCAATTTTTGTACGAGCGGTGGGCGAACCCAACTTGCGCTTCTCCGGTTTTTTTATATATTACTAAATGGAACATGATTATTCCTTAAAAATATTTTGTAATAGTTGCTATCTCTAGCTGTGTTTTTATTGGAAACATACTTTATAGATAATTGATAACGCTAGTAAAGAGATCTAACACCTGTAGATTTTATATTAATACGGCATACGACATAAGGTCCATTTTTAAATAGTTCTTTAACAGCATAATAACATGTTTTAACTGCATTGTAACATTTATATTACTTTTAAATAAACGATAAACTGAAACTAAAGTAATCATATTATTTCTTTAAATAACTTACTTATTTTACAAAGGAAAGTGGGGCGGAATGACTTAATGGGAACGATGAGACTTGACACTGGCTCCCATGTTCCCATTAACTACCCTGTTATGTGCGGGACACAGCATGTTTCCCTTAGCGATAAAATTATATAGGTTGCATAGATTTTATATNATATATATCTATATATTGGAGTTTTTCTCTCTTTCTGGTTCTTTAACCGCATAATAACAGAGTTAGCAAGCTCATAATTACATTCCTAATAAATTCACTCCGCACGCGAAGCCAATATCAAATAAGGTCCTTCTCAGAATCGTTATGTAAATATTATATTTGAAGGCATAATCAAATTTTATAGGCGTTAAATCACGATTTATTTTTTATATATATTTGGGTTATACGGTATACCGCCTTTTTTAATGGGTTAGACCAAGTTTTTTAAATTCTTGCTCTGAACTGTAAAAAAGGTACAGTACGTAACTTTAGTATAATGGTCATCAAAATAGGAGAGTGGAAAATGAAGTGAATAAGTATTAAATCAAATAAAATTAACTTCACGCTTTATCTCGCACTCAGGAGGGTAGACAGAGGGAACGCAGTGTTAAGGCACTCCATTTTCCACTTTCCGTTCAATTTTCAACTCAGAACTCAACCCGCCCTTTGCCTTGCTATCAAAGCGGTACAAAAATAATAATTCCACAGAGTGGAAATTGAACCCACAACAAACGTTCAACAACGTGATTTCTTCACCATCTTAGGCCAGCTTTAGACACATTGTATGGTGATTGTCAAAATAGAGTGGGCATATCAAAATGATTTTTGAAGCAGTGTGTGTTGAGTGGCGGAACTCAACGCCGCGCCTTGTCTATCAGAGCGAGGAAGTAAAAGTAAATATAATCATTTCCCATACTAGGGATATACAACCTTAGCACTTACAGCCATAAACTTACCACCTACGCTATGATGCCTTCGTTTTAGTTTCTTATTATAGAAAACTCGTTCTATGTATTCTATTGTCAAATTTTGAACACGAATTGTTCTCATACCGACTATATACAATTGCTATTAAATAATACAATGGTATGCATTGTCACCTATAGGGTTGTCACCTGTTTACAGTTTTATAGTAAAAAGAAAAAGTTATTTTTTTTTGTATAGATACTCATAATAACTTTTTTTACCTTTGTAAACTACTTGGACCTAGGAACCTTAAGACACTCCGTTCTCCAACTACTAGTTCTAATTGCAAAAATATTTTTATATTGGATGGTCCATTTCTTGAGGAAAACTATATTATATCACGTTAGATGTGTGGATAAAATGAATGAAAATTGTAGCAGCGGTCAAGGTTCCCCAGAATGTGTCACATGTCATACATTTTTTTAGTCATTTTAATTCCTAGTTTAGTCATTTTAATTTCTAGGTAAAAGCTGTTTTTTTTCCATGAAAAAAAAATAATAGGATCTAGTTAATTAAGCTCGAGGCTGTCGCGGCGCAGGGTCACAACGTGGTGTGATTGTAACACGACGGTTGTGTATTCGATCCCCACTCCGTGGTATGCATTTATAATAATACGCTCATGCACTAAGCCAAAAGCCCGGCGTTGAGTTCCGCCACTCAACACGCTAATAAAAAAATAACAAATATAACATAATATGGAGTGCAATATGAACATGGCAACCCTAGGGTCTATAAAGTCGCGTCACATAACACTTTATATTTGTGTATTTTAAGTTCAAGGTAATGGACGAATGATATATGACATAATTAGGTTTTGATTTATAATATGTTGTATAAATCAACAATCAATCTATGTATATATGTATGCATATGTTCAAATATATATGAATATCAATTATTTTTATAATATGTTAACGTGCCAGTTTTGAACATATCAAAAATTATTAACTGCGCAAGTTCCAAGAAGTGCGGGTTCGATTTGCTAGTCAACGGATGTCGAAAATTGGGCGGAAAGTGGGGAACTAAGTGTCTTAACACTAAGTTTTCTATGCCTCCTTTTGAAAAAATACGAAGTTGCAAAGTATGTTGAAATGTTACTTAATATATTACATGTATCACGAAAAAGAGCTGGCTTTGAACACAAGCTAGTTCTTTTTCGTGATTTGAATTTAAATCCATTAGTTGTAATGATTATGTATTAAATATATTACATTTATAAGTATTTTTCCTTTTAAAATGAAATTACATAAAATGAATATCAGTTATCGATCTATCCACCATTTGGAGGAATTGATTATAATTAATTATTTTCAAATCCCTACACTAGTAAGACACAACACAGCGTTGAGTTCCTCAAATCATCATGGACTATCTTAAAAGTGGAAATTTATTTATTTATTAACACATACTTTATTGTGCACCACAAATTGAAAGCAAGCAAAGTCACAACTTACATTTAATAAATGCACATAAAATTGTGTGAAGCAAAAAAGCCGCTCTTATCGCTAATTAGCGATTTCTTCCAGACAACCTGGAGGTTTCTATCTTTTAATAAATTAAATATTTTAGTACGAAAGGGTCAAATATTTTAAATAATTTAATTTAAAAAATATTAATAATAAATTATAAACTACGTTGGCAGAAAAAATGTAATGATTTTAGAAGTAAGAATATATAATTTATTATATAGATAGTATTGACAATAGTTGATTGTATTAATATTAAAATTGAGGGTTTAATTTTATTAGTAGGGAAATATTTTGTAAGAACAGTAATTTTCTAGACGACCATGCTGTATACAGAAACAGTTTTTCAACAGTTGTCCCTCGAATTCCAATTCTGAATACAATATAATATTTTAATATTCGGCCACGTGGCATTTGGATTGACATATAAACTTAGTAAAAAATCTGTAATAATATAAAGTAATATTAAATAGCTAAAGTTTGGTTAAACGCGCTAACCTTAGGAACTAAAGAAACTATTTTGCTTTTTAAAGCCAAAAAAAACTAGTTTGTGTAGGATATCACTATCTTTTAAATGTAACCCACTGTACGTAGTTAGATAAGTATAACGTATACAGTCACTAAGACTATGATATTGTGTCATATACGACTTTTAGATATTCCCATTGGACAAGAAAGTTGAAGCCGGCTTACAAAAAAGTAAAAATAAATCAGAAAAAAAGGAAAAAAATAAATGAGAAAAGACGCTACATGATTGCGTCTAGTCTAGTTTTGGTATAAATTTAGATAATTTCATTAATGAATTCAAATGTTGACATTTCAAGATACATCTCAATCGTTCATTGGATAAAATCATTTTCGCATAATCATGCAAAGTCACATAACAATAAAGACCGTCGTGGCGCAGGGGGTACCACTCTGCGACTGTATACGTTATACTTATTTAGAAAACGTATAAAAATTTGAACGTAGCGGGACTCGAGCCCGCGCCTCCTGGAAATCGACCAGGCCCTAGTCAGGACCAGGGCCCATGGACCTAGTCGATTTCGGTCACTACGTTAACATTTTTATACGTTTTATATATAAGTATTTTTCTTTTCCTGAATGTGGAATAACACTTTAAAAAAAAAGTTTAAAAATGTGTACGCGATGGTTGTGGGTTCAATCCCACTCGGGGGGAACGAAACGTTTAATATTTTTATTTCATTGCTGTGGAACGAAGCAAAAGATAGCGTTGAGTTCCGCCACACAAATGCTTTAAAAATTCGGCGGAAAGTGGGAAACGAAAGTGTCATACTGAGGGAGTGTCTAATCACTAGGACGCACATAGCAGAGTAGGCAGAGAGAACCTGAGAAGGAAACTCCCTATGATTACTTTACTATGTGCAAGATACAATTTGAAGTTAAATAATAATAATAACTATTATAAAGCTATACAACACTTAGATTAACATATAGGATTCACCGTGCCTGGTCTCCTCAGATAAACAAGATGCTACCGCACCTCCTCTCGCAGAACGGGAAAATTAAAATAATTCATTACCTCCAATAGGAATGGAACCCACAACCATCGCATTTACAGTCTCATTGTCCCACTCCACCACGATTTAAATGTTAGATAATATTTAAATACCTAATACTAGGTTGTACATTAGTCACATCTTGATAGACTTGTTTGAATCTGGATCTTAAAAAAAATATATTTCCGGTGTAGTCATCAAATTAATTTGGTCAATCAATTAAAATTAGATTTCTATATTTCGTTCATTGAAAAAACACAAGTTTTATACGTCGCGTCGCGGTATTTATTAATTATACATTTTATATAAAAAAACTAGTTATCCGAAGCTTTGTCGAATCTATTTTAAGTACATATCCTCATATACGAATCGAACTCAAAACCACATCCTTCGAGATTAAATATTAACTTCACGCAGTAATTGGCATATAGCAGGATAGGCCTAGTGCCAAGACACTCCGTTTCCCACGCTTCCCGCTGAATTTTTGAAACACTGAGAGGCGAGTGGCGATAGTTAACGCTGTGCTTTTCAACAAGAGTGGAAATCGAATAGTCGGACGCTATTCCGCTGCGCCACAACGGCCTCCAACAAAACTTAAAAATATATCGAACATTAAACAATATAGTATACATAAATTATATTCTTAACAAATAATGGCCACTGAGGAATGTGTCCTTCTTCGTTGAAACAATAAAATTTTAATGGAACTACTTTTACATTTAAAATACCATTCGTTATATTTGTAAAGAGTTAAACTAGGAGAAGGAGGAGAGAAGCCATCGTGACGCAGTGACACAGCATATGGATTGTTAATGCTACGGCTATGGGTTCGATTCCCACTCGAGGAAATTAATTATTTAATATTAATATTTTCATATCCTCGGTTTGGTAACAAGGCTAAGCCGTTGAGTTCTGCTACTCAACACACAATTCCTCGTAAAGTTCTGCGGAAAGTGGGGCACTAAGTGTTTTCACACTAGGTTCTATCTTCCTAGGGTAGGAAGAAGGGCTTTAAGTGAGATATAGTGTGTATAAATGACTAGATTCTTTTACTCGACAAAAACCAATTGCGTCTGGAATGTGAAAAAAATATATATCGTAAACAATTATTATTGTACTAAATAATTTATCCTTTCTAAAGTTTCGTTTAAACTTGTTACTTTATTTACAAATCAAAAGCAATGCTATTGCAAAAAACAAGATTGTACTGGCATTTGGTTTTTTTAAACAAACTCATTAACGATAAATGTCCGCTCGATCCAAGGTCGAACCTCTATTATGATTGTTAGAAGAAATTTCAAATAAAATAAAACATGTAAAAAAGTGAGTTGTATATATATCAAGACAAACATACCAGACTCTCTTTTGAATGTAGATAAAGTGTCAATACTGTGAAACAATGTTATATCCTGCGTAGAGCAGAGTACGCGCATGAAGCTTAATATAAGTCAGTCTCTACTCTCATCCCAATTTTTGATATATTACTTGTTGAGTAGCGGAACTCAAGAACGTGATTTGTCTTGTTACTTTTGTTTAAATTTCGTGTTGTATTCCGCCCACAGCAGGGACCTGGGAACCTGGGAACCTGGGACCTAGTATTACGACACTCTGTTCTAATTAATACACATCCATGAAGAACAAATGAAAATATTACCTATTTCATTTCCTCTAGTGTCAATCGAACCTACAACTTGTCGCGTTTTCAGTCACACTCTTGTGCCTCAGCGCCACGACTGGCCTCTACTGGTTCTATATTTTTACTTAAGCGAATAAGTGAACATAATACGTCTACTAACGTTCTAATTTCGAACGGTTGTGGGTTCGATTTCAATTGAGGAGAATGGTTTCTTTCTGATCGCTCTGCTAACACGACAAAGAACAGTGTTGATTTAAGCCACACAACAGGCAACGTTTAAAAAATTGTACAAAATCTAGTCTAGTCTATCTAATAGACTGTGTTTTAGCACAAATTTTCCGCTATCTGTTTATATATGCGAGACTCAATGTGAACCTAAAAAAATATTTATTCCAAATAAAAGCGTATCTCCCGTCACCAGGCTGGAAATATGTCAAAAGCGAATATAAAATTAGAGAAAACAGAGTGTCTTAACACTAAATTATCTACCTTAGAGATGTTTTAATAACAAAAAAAAATAACAAAAAAGAAACAAAACGATCAGGAAACTGAACGCTATCTGTACCTACAGCAAGTCGGTCGGCTCGTGAGAGGCGAGGCGGCCTTGCATTTCCATTCCATATACTTGAAATGAATAGTACCTGCAACTGCAAATACACGATAAATGGCAGAAATGAGAGTTAAATGTTTATGTTTTATATTTGTGTTTTATTCTGAACTTAAAGGCTTATAGAAAATTTATATAAAAAAAATACAAACAAAAAAACATGGTTAAATAAAATACTTGAAAATAATAACCAAAAATATTAAAAAGTAAGTCCTAAACAAGTATACCTACTATAAAAAATGTTTTTAATAGATACAAACACATTATTTTTTTTTATATTAAATATAAAAAGTATGAGTCCCTTCTTCACCAGTTCTAAAACTACCTATACATATAATTAGCATGGTACCAATATAAGTCAGCCATAATATTTTAGTTTACAATTTTTTTTTATATTATATAATTATATATTTAGTTATTTAGTTATATATTTATATTTTATAAAAAAATCAGCTTCGTGCTATATCCCGCACACAGCAGGGTAGGTAGAGGGCACCATTTCCCAGATTTTCTGAAGGCATTGCGTGTTGAGTGGCGGAACTCACCGCCGCGCTTTGCCTCGACAGTAGAGCGAAGAAAAGAAAATAAATATTGCATTTCCTCGAGTGGGGATCGAAACCCACGACCAGTCGATTTTACAGTCACACTTTCTGTCCCTGCGCCTCGACTGGCCTGTTCTACATCTATGTATGTATCATACATACATAGATGTAAAATTAGGCCAGTACTCTTGCACAGGCCTACAAAAAGTTTACTATCTCCCATACAAATTGACTGGAAAAAATCTATATTAGAGATAGATCTTTTTTTTTCTTTTATGGAAAAGACAAGGCAAACGAGCGTTCGGGTCACCTGATGGTAAGTGATTACCGCCGCCCACGACCCCGTGCAACACCAGAGGGGCTACAGGTGCGTTGCCGGCCTTTAAGGTGGGTTGGGCGCCGGAGCCCGACATTACCTGATGCGAAACGCAGTGGCATAAAGCCACTACTTCACGCCGGTTTTAAACGCCGGGGGTGGTAATGATCCGGTCGAGTCTGCCCATGCGTGTTGCCATTGCTGGCGACGTGACTCTACCACACGTACTTTAGTCGCCTCTTACGACACCGCCAGTACCAGGATGATCCTATTCTAGGCCGGGATCACACGGCACAGATTTACCTGTTGCCAACTATTTTATATTTTTTTCTATTTCTTACTCTTACAAAATGTTAAAAAGTGTATAATATATCAGCAGTTAGACGTCATGACAGTAGCTCATATTAACATGGCAACGTTCATTGTTCTTCATTTAGTATGAACATATTGTGACGTGCTATTGTAATATAAATACGGTGCGTACATAATTAATTGTAGGAACTATGAAGGATAAGGAAGTGAGGAATGATTTTGAATAAGTGGACCTACAGTTACTTTACTTTGTTCTCCAATTTCCGCCATTTTTTGTAGCTTCACGCTGTATGCCGCGCGCAGGGAACCTAGAAACCTAGTGTTAAGACACCCCGCCCCCATTGGGACAATGCCGTTCTCCAATTTCCGCCGAATTCTGGAGGTATTGCGTGTTGAGTAGTAAAACTCAAAATATTAACCTTGTTACCAGAACAAAATATATTAAATATTTATTTTTATCGAGTTGAACTCACAATCTGTCGAGCTCACAGTCACACACTAGTTCCTGTGCCACGACTGGCTATATACTATTCAGCTAATAAGGAACATTGATCTGCTACCATTACGTGCGTAGAAATTAATAAACACAAAACTATTCATTTGAAACCATTTTATCAATAAAATATATAAACCACAGGCCCCCTTGGAAAATATCTCTAGATACGACCATGGCTACCATTATATTGGCAACTTAAACAATGTAGGAGGAATATCTGAGCATAATCAATCTGTATACAGACAGATACAGCATCCGTGTAACAATGTATACATTTTAACGTCACTCGAGATGACCAATAATGGTAACCGCGTTCTTAGCAAGGTCACCGCAAATTGTAATAGGTAAAGTAGAAGTGGCTTCAAGTCTTACAAAGTTGATTTTGATTGATAAATGGTTGAAGTTGATTGATAAATGGTTTAAAACTCCAAATTTTAATCCTTGTAATATTATAAATTAAAAAAATTGTGGGGATGGATGTTTGTTCGAATTTCACACAAAAACTATTGAACAAATTTAGATTAAATTTTACAGTAAATTATACATCAAAATATTTCATAAAGTATAATTTATGTAAAGATTTTGTATTATTTAGCTACAATATAATATTATTATATATTATATATAAAATAAGAAGAGGCGATAGATATAATTGTTTCTTTTTTTTCAAATATAACAAAATGCGTGCGATCGTCGTAACACAGCGTGTGGCAATGAGTTATTTTTTATTCGCTCGTTAAGATAACAAAAAAATCGCGGCGTTATGTTCCACCACACGGAAAGAAGGAAGAGGAAATGTCTTAATGGGAACATAGTATCTTAACTGTAGGTTTCCGGGAGCCTTTAGGCAAAGGGAGCATCGAAACCTACCGTATGCAGAGTACACCGTGACGCTAATTATTATTAATTTTATTATACATAAATACATTTAATTTAATAGAATATAAAATTAATTATTTTAATAATCACATTCACATATTTTAAACTGCTTACTTTGCCATTTGTTTAATTTTCTTAGTAACGTGCCACCTACTACAATTTTCTCACGTCACTTTGTGTTAACGCTTTGTTGGCTACATCCTACATTATAAAACTGCCTTTGTTTATACTTTAATAGTTCACATATTTTAATCATTTTTATTTACCAAAAGAATTTAGTAAATAATTTTTTAGTATTATATATATTTTTTTCGTAAATGATTTCAACAATTATTTCTTAATGAATTCAATCTTTGGAATATTCATTTAAGTTTTTTTCTTGTTATTATGGGAGAAAACAGGAAAATAAATTATTAAACACCATTTGTGCAATTATGTAAGTATCGTCTTCTTAGTAAGAAACTTACTATTATATTTACCTAAGAATCTTTTATACAAATTGTATTAAGTAACAGAGCCCAACGCCGCGCTTCGCCTCGTGACCAGAGCAAGGAAATTAAAATAGTTATATTTCATTCCCCCGAGTGAGACCAAAGCCACAACCGTCTTGTTTCTACATGCTTGCGTCCCCGTGCCACGATGACCACAATAAAATAATTCAAAATCTAAAATTATAATATATATTTTTCAAAATCAAATCAAATCTTAATCCTATAAGCCTGTTTAGTTAATCTGTGCAACAAACTATTATATTTTTTATCTGTGACAATATAAAATGGCGGGTGACAGGTCGCGGGTCACAGTGTGGCCTTGAACTGCGTCCACGAAGTCACGATGCTAGGCATGTTTTGATACTCCACGACAAGGTCTTGTCATCACATCGCGTCTTGTCTACATGTGACAAGAATTTCATACGAATAGATAATCTATTTAATACTTGTTGTAGCTTACAATGTTGTTTGTTTGGTTTAGGAATCATAAAATCCCTTTTTTTATCTACGTAGCTTTCGTCAAATTTTGAAAAATTTCCTCTTAATGCTCCCGTACACATCCCAAGAAGCTACATGCGAAAATTCAGCTCTCGACATGCGGTAGTTTCGACTATGCATTATCGATAAGTTTGTCAGTAACGTAATATTTTTTTGTATAGACCTTATACTAGAAGCTGTTGTGGATTAACAGCATAGGACTGTAAACGCAATGGTTGTGATGTGTTAAGTTGCGCGAGTCAATACGTAATGTCTTGAAAATTATGCGAAAAGTGAAAGGAGGAGGGGAGTCGTACATGTACGAGGTGTTCTATGCTCCAAAGACTCCTCAGACAGAACATTTCTCGATGCTACGTAGATTAAAGAAAGGATTAATAAATGGTTTAATGTTAGCTCAAGATCTCTGTGCTCCCAGACCTACGTCATTTTAGCAATGCTGCTTTTTTAAAGTCATTCAGAGGTAGCGCCAACTTTCAAGTTCACGCGTAACAGCGTAGACTGAGGACACCAAGAGTAAGTCACTCTGTTCCCAGAACACCTCGGAATTGTCTAAAGTCTAGACATTGCGTTTTTAGTGGCGGAACTCAATGCCGCAGTTTCTTTTGTTACCTGATACCAGGGGAGTAAGCAACCAAGGAAGTAAAAAGAACTCATTCCCCCAAACTAGAATCGAACACACAATCGTCGCATTTACAACTTTAAATTATTTAATCATTATTCAATTTCTTTTAAAATTTCTATTAGACAGTAAACAAAATGATGTAATCAGTTATGTCGCAATACAAATGTATTATACAAACATACATAAGTTATTTAAACTAGATCTTCTTGAAATCGATGCATATATTAATATATAATTATTGTTACTTAATATATCTGTTAAGCACCTTATTCTTTTTGTAACCCCTTGCACTTGGACGCGGTAGTTGCTAGTTCAAATATTAAATATGTGGTTAAGCTTGTTGAGAGGCCGTTGTGGTGTAGTATAGGGATATAAGTGTGCGACTGTAAGCGCGACGGTTGTTGGTTCGATTCCCACTCGGACTCGCTTTGGTAACGGAGTCTTAATGGGAACGGAGTATCTTAACAATAGGTTCCCAGGTTTCCTCTGCCTAACCTGTTTGTTATACGCGATATAACTTGATGCTACAAAACAAAACTTTATACATATATTTGCAATTGGTCGTAAGTCAAGTAGTAGAATATTTTCACGTTTATTTTCATTTGTCTGGCTCTACAACGCGCAGTGTTTAGTTCCGCCACTGAACGCTTTCACGCTTTTTCCCGCGAAAGCGAAAATTGAAAAAGATATAATATTTTAAGAATTTTTATAAGTCACCATTAATGAACTAGCTCTAATTATATTTGGTTATTATATAAGTATTCGCTTAAACAAAACATAATTTAAGTATAAAAATAAAAGGTGTCCTCTCTTATGTTAGAAAACATAGTTATTTAAATAAAATTAACGTTTTTGATAATAAGAAAGGAATTTCACAAAACAATTTAAATAAATAAACCATTATAAGGAGGAAATAGTATACGACATCATAAAGTTACTATAAAACGGTATCAAAAATTCTTTGTATTATTGAGATGGGCATTGACTTTGGAGTGAACCTGTTTTTTGATTTTTTTTCCTACTCACTGTATCCCACACATAGCAGGGTAGGCAGAGGGAAGCTAGAAGATAGATCTAAACACTAGGTTTAGACACTCCGTTCCTATAAGACACTTCCGTTCCCCACTTCCCACCAAATTCTGGAAATATTGCGTGCTGAGTATCAGAACTTAACGCCACGCTTTGCCTCGTTTACATAACCTGTCGCGTTTAAAGCCGCGGCTTGTGCCCTTGCGCCACGACTGGTCTCGAATTATCAAGTTGATAATATAAAAATGTTTCATTGTCAACTAATCAAGACACTTGTATACATATTCAGGTTCAGATTTGATATTGATTCTCTTACTAAGTTTTTCACGCTGTATCCCGCATACAGCAGGGTAGGCAAAGGAAACCTAGTGTTAAGTAAGACACAGTGGGAATCAAACCCCAAACCGTCACTTTTTTACAGTCACACCCTTGTGCCACCAGACCACGACCGTCTCTGTTAGTAATTAGCAATTTATTATAAAAAATATATATGTAAAAAATTATATATGTAAAATTATTAAAAAACGTTAATAATAGAAATGAATACACAATAAAATAACAAAAATATAAACACATAAATAAATAGAATAATTATATAATTTTTACATTATTCACCATTTTCTAAGTAAACACAGGTGTATAACAGCGCGGTGACGTCACGACCTTGCGACGCAACCCGATCTTACAATGAGGTAAATATAACATAATAAAGAATGTTCCATAATCTATCTTCTAACTATAGTTTTTTTATTTATTTAGTTTTTTTATTTATTTAACTATTATTTTAAATGATGACGTCGTTGAAAAATGAAAGGAGTCGTTACTAATATTATAAGCTGAAGTGTGTTTGGCTAATCACGCTAATCTCAGGAACTGCTGGTTCGAATGGAATAAATATTTTTACGTTGGATAGTACATTTATCGAGGAAAGCTATATAAGATCATATTATTATTTCGTATCTGATGCACAGCTATTTTTTCAATTTCACCAAGTGTGTCAAATTACAGGTAAAACCTAATTTGTTTGTTAACATAATTGTTTTTTTGACAGGTTCTGGGTGCAATCCTCACCCAAGGAAATTAAATATTAAATATTTTCATTTCTCCGCACTAGTGTCGAGGCAAAGCGCGGCATTGAATTCTGCTTCTCTGAATGTCTGTCATTCAGCACGCAATACCTCCAAAATTCGGCGGATTGGTTCCCTGTGCCTACTGCTGTGTGTAGGATATAGCGAGAAGTTAAAAAAACAAAATAATTAATCTACAGTGATTATCTATTGTAATCAATTAAAAAAAAATTAAATTAAATCAGCTTCACGCTGTATCCCGCACACAGCAGGGTAGGTAGAGGGAACCTAGTGTTAAGACACTCCGTTCCCCACTTTCTGCCGAATTCTGGAGGCATTGCGTGTTGAGGGGCAGAACTCAACGCCGCGCTTAACCTCGACACCAGAGCGAAGAAATGGAAATATAAATTTAAGTAAATATTTCATCTCCTCGAGTGGGGATCGAACCCACAACCAGTCGATTTTGCAGTCACACCTCGTGCCGCTGCGCCACGACCGGCCTCTTGTAATCAATTAAGTTAAATTTATTTACAATGTTTATTTTTATGCATGTAGATTTAAATTACAGTGATAGATTAAGTTAGTAAGTGGCAACTGAAATGAATAACTGGACTGTCTTAATGAGATATTGTATACATATAGAAATATATGTATGTAATAACATAAGTCTAGTTCTAGGTAATATCTATAGAAAAAAGTATTAAAAGAAATGTAAAAATAACAAAAGGTACGGACCATAAGTCTGTAGTGTAAGTAAGAATTAAAATAAAAAAAAAATCTACAGTGACAATCGAGTTCACGACCATTTCTATGAAGTTTTTATGTAACAAAATAAATAAATAAGTACTGAGGTAAATTAGCAATTGAAGAATTACAAAGTATTATGTATAGATAATTAAAATATGTAAATATGAAAAACACTAGTAAGTAGCAGCTTCATATTTTTCTCATATAGCAGACAGAAGGAGCCTAGTGTTAAAAGATGCTGTTCCCAAATTTCCACAAAATTGTCGAGATATTGCGTGTTTTTGGCGGAACTCAAAGCGAAAACATGAATATAACTTAAAATATACCTAACAATAACTGCCCCACGTGTAAATCAAATCTACAACTAATCCAGTTTACAGTCAGTTTCTTCGTTACTACGTCACTACAGCCTCAAGATTTTACAATAATAGTTTATATTCCAAACTAGTCTTGCAAGAATCGTTGCAAACCTAATTATTGTAATTTATATATTCATTCAGTACATATTAATTAACGTGTCGTATAGAATTTATTTAAACGGTCTTTTGTGTGTGTGTATGTTTTTTTTAAATGTATTCTTCGATTACTTTAGATATTGGAACTCAACACCGCACTATTCGTATATGTTCTAAAGTGTGAGGAAGTGTCTTAACACTAGGTTCTCAGGATAATTTTGGTTACCTAGATATGTGCGGAATACAGCGTGAATCAAAGCAAAGTGTAGAATGTAGAGATTCGGAGAAATAAGATTTTTTTAAAACTTGGTATGTTTTCTCCATCTTCTGACTGTATAGGGGATGATTGTACATTGTACATATGTGGTAGCGTGAAAATAAGAAGTAACTGTTATTCAGCAATGTGACATTAATGTTTTGGGATATATTATTTCATCGCCCTGACCGGAAATCAAATCTATATTAGATTTGATAATTAAGAACAAAAAATTGAGTGATTCATAATTAGAATTCCACTATCTCTTCACAAAGTAAAAAAAATGATTAAAAAAGAAAATATCCATACATACCGTATTAATATGAAAAAGACATTAAAAAAAACTAAAAAAACCGGCTTTCTAAACCACAAATGTCATACAAATGCTTAAAAATAAGCGTAACGCTAAAAAAATAAGCACAAATCCAAGTAAATCGACATGCCGTCACGTTTTTACATGACAGTGAATCTAACCGTCATAAAGCACTGTTATATAGAGTTAAGGAAGTAGGTTGGCACATACTAGGTTAATTATTCATTTTTATGTCACAAATATGGTCAATTTCAAGTTAAGTTAGGGTACATGCCAAATGACTGAAGTACAAAAGCTCGGTTTTTTTCCTTGTTTTATTCAATTCATTTTTAGTCAATTTTAAGCGCGAGAAATTGGCTGGTTGTAAGTAATGGTTACTGGTTCAATTACCAACTCATATATACACATAGATAAAAATCTGATATCTTAGTGAGGTTAGTATCTAAGGCCTGGTGTAAATACACTCCATTCTCCACTTTCCGCCCTCAATCGGACGAAACATCGCATGTTGATTGGCGTACCTGCGTGGCGGCCACTGCCTTTTGTCTTGTTTACAGAACGGGGAAGTAAAAATAAAAATGGGAATCAAATGTACAATCATCCCCTATACAGTCAGAATGTGCTGCAGCGAAGTTTCAGCTTATTATATTACATATTTATAGCTCGATCTATTAAAGACGTGATAAAAACTGGTAGGCTTACAAATATAAGTCATTATAAATATATAAATTAATTAGAGTCCACGCGAAAAAAGTCATTAATTTGTTCAACTGTATAAATATTAGTCCTAAGAATGGAATGTATTACTAAGTAGTCAAATCCACTACGACAGGAAGATATAATACGACTTTCACGGTACGTTATCTAAACATATATATAAAATTGCGGAATCTGTCTGTGATTTTAAAATAATCGTAGTTTTCCAAGAGCTTATAATTATTTACACTATTATTTTCGGATTTTTTTTGTGATTATATCTACTGCCTGCAATTTTTGCGAGCAAAATCAAATACGTATTGTATTTAATTACGATATTTTATATTTTTCCCCTAAATATACTTAAATAATATTAAATAAGTATTCATCAGCAGTCGAAGCCACGCCGGGGCTTCTAGCAGTCATAATAAAATATTAACATGTACTTACAAATCAGTTAAAAATTTACTTCAAAGCATAAAATTCATAGGTATGCAATTCTCATGTACAGTGTAACACGCCAAGGTGACATTTTCGACCAATCAGAGCGCAAGGCGCAAGTGACGTCACGCCGACTCGTGCGCAACGTGACAACAATAATATGTAGACGGACAACACTAAAATGGCAATTTATTGCAAATTATTCGAAGTATTGCCTGATATAAGTATAAGATTATTTACTGATTGTCTTTGTAGTGACAGTTGGTTCGATTCTCACTTGAAATGTATAGGGGCTTTTCCTAAATATTTTGATATCCAAGACGAAACACAGCGTTTCGTCCCGCTTTTAACACGCATTATTTTAATGATCTTGAATGATTGAAAAGTGGAAAATCTTATTATAAAACTAACTTATTTTCGTTTTCCCGAGCCATCCCGGAAAAATATTTAGACGTAACGGAAAATTTATATTTGGCTTATTAATCTGTGACTTGTAAATTCTGTTCCTGACTGATTTCGTCAGTCAACATACTTATAAAAAATTATCACTTTTGCTTTTAAAAAATTATCACTTTTGCTTGGTTATTAAAAATTACAAACAAAAAACAAATTAAAAAATCTATTAAATATTAAATACGCTTGTAATTATTACTCGAGCAAAAATTTCTTAAGTAAGAAGTAAGTATTTCCAAAGACATATTAAATAGATTATAGAAACATTTGACGGAAGTCATTATATGATAACCTAAAACATTACTAATTAGCTTTCAAAACCGTACAGAACCGGAAAGACAGGAGACGGAATAAAAATAATAATAGAACGGATATGTAGAGTTTATTAACTTATAAAAATATCTAAATAGTAACAGTAATATCAAAACTCTCAAGTTTCTTAACTACTTATTATCTTATTTGCATGATATGATTTTGTAAAAAAAATAATGTTGTCTTAAATATCTTTAAATCTTACTAAAACAAAGCACAAGCACTAAAAAGAATGTTTAACCTAATGTAATATTGAAACTGACATTCTTTAAATACTATGATCTTGTGTTAAGAAAACTTTTCTAAAATAGAAAAAAAACATAAAATTTTAAATCTAATTTACACGTAAGAGATCAATAAAAAATATATCTATTTAATAAAAGTAATACAATTTAAAATCAAATAAAGGCAATAGTATAATTTTAAATCAAATAAAGGCTATTACATTAACAACTAAAGTTACGATACATATTTTTTGTTAGTATCCATTATGTAAATTTACAGCCAAAAAAGGAAAAAAATCCCCCGGAAACATATAATAATATAGTGATTGAGTAAACAGCAAAAAATCTTTAAAAAGGCAACGTTTCACACTTTTTTGTATCTGTGCTTTACCACAGATTATATTCAATTCGTGTCTTGAATATTTTTTCTTAATTTAAATGTTATTTTATTATTAAATTTTGTTTCCTGTATTTTGTGATGTTGCCATCTTATATCTTAATTTCAAAATATGCAATTCTCATAAAATGTGTGTTCTCGTTTAATTTAATTTGTTTTTGCCAAAATAATATAGAACAAATTTTTTATCTTCACGCTTGATCGATAGCTAGAGAGAATGTAGCGCCAAATGACGACGAGCAAAGGGACGTAATTTCATCCTCCGAATGGGAATCAAACCCATAACCGCGTTTACAGTCAGAGATTGCGTCACTGCCCCACAACGGCTCTGCTCCACGACGATAGCAAAGATTTCTTTACCCATTAAGTATAAGTATATTAGTATAAAAAGAATATATGTAGTAAAAAGAAAAAATAGGTAAATTAAAAAAAAACTGCAAATATTTACACAATTTTAAAACGTTTTAGCAGTCCCAGCTTGTTTCGATCTAGCCATCCAAGGTCCTTGTCTTTACAGCCGTCATTGCCTGCCATTAAGAGCTGGATCACGTTCGACACCAAACTAGGTAATATAACTTGCAATATACATATACAGTACAAGTACAAGTGATATTGTTGTTTTGTCTTCGTGGATGAGGCATACAATGCCCCATTTAGTTGAGAAAGCAGAGAATACTTAGTGTTAAGAAGAAGAAAAAGAGATATTTCTTGTTTGAATTTCTTCTTAGAATGGGTGGGAATCAAACCTACAACCGTCAATTGTGCATTTCGACAAATATAATGGAAAAAATGGACAGCTTAAAAATTCTTTTAGTTTTCTATCATAATTTTCCTTGTAATTTTAAACATTTGTGGTGTAGATGGGACGTGACCTACATTAATGTTTTATTCTCTTTGGCTAAATAGTAACAATATTTTTTTTAGCTTCACGCTGTATCCCGCAAATAGCAGGATAGGCACAGGGAACTTGGAAAACGAGTGTTATAACACTTTGTTCCCATTAAGACACTTCCATTCCCCACTTTCCACCGAATTCTGGAGATATTGCGTGTTGAATGGTAGAAGTCAACAGCGCGCAATGTTTTTTTCTAGTTTAATTAGATGTATTATGGCAAATTAAAAATGATTCAAAATTTATCTATTGTATACAAATTTTGAACGTAATAATATGATACTATATTTCTTTTGTTTATAGATCAAAATGGGAACGATAGACAATAAATCGACAGAAAAAATGTGCAGCGGGACGGGAGGTTCTCAAGTAGTTCCGCGTAGGAAGGCTGAGGTAACTGAGTTACACATATGTACGTATATTTACAATGCTTATAATAAGATTATAATTTGGGAAATAAAGTTTATTTCTTCCTCTCTATGAGAAACTATTTGTTTTTCATTAGTAGGCAGAATGTTTGTGTAAAAATATTTTCGTAAAATTCAACAAGTCGCTTTAAAGTAAAAATATAACGCGGCACTTGTTTCTACCACATTGCGAAAAACGTGTGTGCGAATAAAAGTTATATCATTTATTTTTAGCTTCCCACAATGGAAATAGGAGGATAAGCAGAAGGGATCCTAGTGTTAAGACACTCCGGTCTTCACTTTCAGTCCGCTATCCGTGGAAATTGAATCCACAAGCATGGCGTCTATTGTCCACACGTTGTACCACTACGGCGCAGCCGTCACTTTAAGAAATTTATTGAAAACAAATTATATTATTAAGAATTAAATGCGTGACTGTACACAAGGACATCCAAATTCAAATAGGGGCGTGAGAAGTAAAATGTGACACAACAAATTACAAAACGAATGTAACATTAAAGGGATATTTAAATGATAATGACTAAAGACATTGACTAATTTGCTTTGTTTTCGTAGAATAGAAGTCGTGATGTCTGTTTGTACAATACATGGTGTATCTGAAACTAAGCCTTGTATAGAAGTGGGTCACTAGACCTATAACAAATGAGTGTATGGAAAAGCAATATTTCAATTTGCAATAACAACTTAAAGCAGTTTATTGTTTATTATTAAAATTTAAGTTGTTTTGGGGCGTAACAAACATATGTTGTTATCATTGTCAGTCCTACAGGAAAGTACCACTCGAGAGCCGTTCAATTGAAAACAAGCGACGAGAAAACTCAACGAGTTATAAAGATAAATGAGGAAATGAAAATAATTAATTCTCCCGAGTGGGAATCGAACTCACAACATCGTGGCGCAATAGCACGGCGTCCTACTGTAAGCGCAACGGTCGTGGGCTCGATTCTAAATGAGAAAACAGAGTCTTAATACTAGATTCCCTCTGACCACCTTACAGTGCGGAAAAAAACGTGAAGCTGCCTGCTGCCTAAAATTTATTTAGGTATATAAGATTTAAACTAGTAATCTAAGCTAAACATACTTCAACCTAGCTATGACAGTGTCAAAGTTATTTATTTCTATGTACAGATATAGATTTGTACTGCTGCAGGTCCGAGATTGTCATCTGACCTCTTTAAGCATCGAGGGTAAACCGGTGCTGTACAGATGAACTAGTGATAGTATAAACATAATGATGTATGATAGCCGGTAGTTTTTCATTTGTTTTATAAATAAATAAACAAAATAGATAAAAAATATGTTTATTAAATTATGAATATATAACTATTGATGGTGGTGGTGGTATACAACTTGCTTCTTAATTCTTTTCCAAACTTTTCGGAATAAAATTGGTAATTTTTATTCGTTTATATTTTTTTTTTGTTTACTTACTCTCGTATAGTAGAGTTTTTTTTTTGTAAATAAACAAATAGATTATCAATATAGAACCTATTGGATGTTAAAAATGTATTTACACCCAAGTGCATTCATTAATTCATTAAACTTAATTAATTAAAATAAATCATAATAAATTAATAAATAAATTAAATTAAATGAATTAACTAACAAATAAACTATATAATATATAATAAAATTCAAAAACTTTACTGAAAATCAAAAGAATAATAAATCAAGAAAATGCACACATAAAAAATTGCCAATATAACATAGATATACGTTCAAAAGTTTTCCATTCGATCATCTTAATTCTTACAATAACAATAATATTTATTTCTTTTGAGGCCGTCGCTGCGCAACGGGACATGTTTGAATACCCGCAATGTTTGTGGGTACGATACCCACTCAGGTTAATTATGACTATATTTCTTTTCATTTCCTCACTGTGTTAGAGTTCCGTCACACATCAACACGCTGCCTGGGAAGTCAGGCGGTGCGTGGAGGAGAAAGTGTCTTAACACTAAGTTTTCACTGCCTACCCTGCTGTGCAAGATACGGCATGAAACTGCTAACTTATAGAACAAAAAAGATTGTAATCTGATAAGGAAGATAAGGGGTGTAGCTGTTAATTTAAAAAAAGGAGAAATAGGAGAGACTTTGGTTGACCATCGAAAACAACAGTATCGATGACACTGGAGAAAGAACACGTAAAAAGCATCAGGAACCCACGGAGGGCATGCATGAAGAGGACAAGGCGAAAGAGGTATGCAGAGACCATAGAGTTTGGCGCTTCATCCTCTCTGGTTACTCCGCAAGGGTTACAGCGTGAGTTTCACGCTGTAACCATAATATGAAAAAAAGGTTCCAATCAACCAATAAGTATAAAAAGCCTTACAAAGCTCATGTCGAACAGCAACAGACGTACAAGTTACAAGTTACACCTGCACCGAAGGTCGTATGTCGAAAGTCGTTCTACATTTCGTCCGACGGTAATTGCGTGGAACGCACCGTTTTGGATATGTCTCTTTAATGTTTAGCCTAGATCTGATCGCTTTGTATATCTTGTGTGGCTTAAACTTGTTTTGTAAGTTATTAGCTACTATTTGGTTCTCGTAACTTCGGTCGTGTGACTTCATGACATATTATCATCCAAATCTGTCAAAGTACCGATAGAATTAATTACGAAGAGAAGTTACACTGTGTACATACTGTAAATATGTGTTTGTTTTGTTTTAGGTGGAGGCTGTACTTTAACTGGATCTCTTTTTTACATGTATTCTATAATTGTGTATAGTTATCTTTTTCTTTACCGGTCAATTTTCCTCGTGTTTTTTCCATACAACGTGACATTGGCGAAATGAAATGTGCTCAACAGGCACGCTCGAAACGCCATAATTTAAGAAATCAGTTAATCAAGAGAAGTTGTAATAATTTTTGCTCATGGCCAATTTTCTCATTTCTTATAATAGCGTATCTATTTTAGTTCTACATTGGGTATTCCAGTCTTCAAGTTGAATTATAGTTACCATATAAGAAAATAAAGAAGGTTTCATTCAAATCCATTCAGTAGTTTCAAAGATTTACGCAATATTGTACAAACATTCAGTTGTTACTGTTTTATTAAATTAATAGATTATTATCAAAATAAAAGAAAGTAGAAAAATATTACTGGCTGAATAATAACGTTGGTTTAATATATCTATTAGATTATTATTTATATACAGCTAATGTATGTAGATGTTCCATAATACCATAAAAATACGTCGTCATCATTTAAAGAAGTTTGTTCTTATTATTTTTAAATTGAAGCAAAGCAAAGCAAAGCCAGCATTTAAATATACACTTTTCATCGAGTAGAATCAAAAAAGAATAGTTCACAGATCCTAGTTGCCTCGTCTTATCTGCACTAAGATGGCGTCAGTAATGTTAACAGAAAGCCAGGAAACTGGCTAGCTTGGAAGGACTAAAAAGGGAAGCCAGCAAGCAATATTATATTTATTTTCAGCTTCGCTCTGTATGCCGCATATAGTAGAGTGAAAAGAGGGAACTTAGTGTTAGGCAATCCATTCCCCACATTGCGTGTTGAGTGGCGGAACTCAACACCGCGCTTTGTTTTCTTACCAGTGCGAAGAAATGTGAAACGTTAATTTATTCTGTCGGTTTTAACCTGAATGGGACATTTAGATTAGGCCTGTCCTTTTTATAGTCAGACGTCTGAACTAAACAATAAGAGATGATGTTTCTAAAACACAATATCTACTTTGATTATTAATAGTGCAATGACGAATAAAAATTATGATTAATTAATAGTCCCACGAATACTATTGTATAGAATTGGATAATAGTTCAGCTATGACCTTGATCGTATCTCAGGACAAGTGAATGTCAAAGATTAAATTAATTGTTAAGGCGTTTAAATGTAACAAACAAATACACTAACAAATTACACAGATAACACAAAACTTATATTTTATTTAACGTTAATGTTGCATTTTTTATTGATTTTAATCAGTATTCCATTGCCTTATGTTGCTTAAGTAGTTTGCCTTATGTTACTTAATGTAATACTTGGACATTATTTGTCACTAAAGACTATAGCACGGCTTCGCTCGCTTAAGTATAAATTGTTATTTTTATATTATAATCAAAAGATAATATTTTTTTATAACATCTCTTTAAAAAAAATTATCCTATATTTGTTTTAATAACTTTATTATGGCGAATTTGTGTACTAAATTTCATGATAATCATCGGTTAAGTAGTTTACTAACAAACAAACTAATTTACATTCACATATATAATATTAGTATGTTACATTATCAATAAAAAATGGCCGAATAATAAAAAGATTACGAAAAGCTACTCGACATAAACTTGCTGTTTGGCAAGTAACTATAGAGGAGCAATAAGAGAGGATTTCTCGAAATTCGTACGGGGACGGAGAAAGGAGATTTTCCATTTTACGTCCTAAGGCCCAGTAAAATCAAATAGCATAGTAAAAAGCATGGAACTAAAACACTCAATCTCTTTTATAATATGGTAGTTCTCTAACCAACTGAGATACAAATTATTTTCAGATAGTGATTTTTTAATGAATCCAAGAGTAAACGACATTTTTAAGGCTTCACGCTGCGTCCCTCATAAGCGAGGTAGGGAGAGATAACCTAGTGTTGTCACTTCGCTGCCTATTTTTTGCCCAATTTATAAGAGATATATGTTGAGTAACGGAACTCAATGAGCAAAAATAATTCATTATTTACAACATTTTTTTATAGAAAAGACAAGACAAATGTGGATCAACATTTGGTAAGTGATCACCGCCGCCCACGACCCTCCGCAGCACCATAGGAGCTACAGGTTCGTTGCTATCCTTTAAGGTGGAGATAGATGCGCTTTTTGAAAGTACCCATGTCGTATCGACTTACAAATAGTGGTAGGCCATTACGCATAATGCCTCAATAATTTACTAAATATAAAAATATTTAATACCCGATCAGAATCGAACCCATAACTATCGGATTAGATCAAATCACTCATTTGTCAATACGCCAGTAAGGTGCAATAAAGCTATTAATTTATGAATATGTAAGAACGTGCCAATGTCACCTTCAGATACCCTCCCACTGCAAATGACCGTGTCGAAGACCATAAAAGGACGATTAAAATGTATAAATAATAATTATTATCTATATATTTTAGTGTAACTACCATCGACTGAAATGTGGTTAAAAATACGACTTGAAAATACATATATTGAATCAATATACATACATATATATTATTTAATTCGGCGGTAAGTGGAGAGCGGAGTGTCTTAACACTAAGTTCCCTCTGCCTACCCAGCTGTGTGCGCGATACAGCGTGAAGCTAATTTTAATATAAAAAAATATAAAGATGATTTAAAATTAAATATCAAGTACGTTTATCCAGCACGTGGTAGTGTACAATTATGTTTATTGATATTTAATATGAAATGTTTCTACATCTGCCGCAAGAATTTCACTTGTGTCTAAAAAAATACAATTTTAAGCCCTTCACTTCGCCCAATTTTTGAGAGTGCCTGCTAAGGAGTGGAACTGAACTCAACTTCGCTTCATCTTGAGTTATAGTGCGAAGAAAAAAATATTCAAATATTCCCACGAGTGGGCTTTGAACTCGCAACAATTTCGTTAACAGTATGGCATTGTACGACTGCGTCACGATGGCCTCACATCGTTTATATGCAGTCTAGTTATGTCATTATTCCATTTTGTAAACTAATTTGAAATCCCAAAAGTCACTTTGGAGGTTACTGAAATTTACATAACTATTTGTTGTTTCTTTGTCACTTCAAGGCTGTTCTCAGGGTTTAATTTTTTTTAAAAAACAATTTTAAATATATATGGATTGCTCTGTTACATAGATTTATGTATTCATACATAGGTACCTATAAATATACGAGTATATATATATTTTTAAGAATAATTTCTTTACTTAATTTTAAGATTTTTAAAGTGTTATTTCACACTAAGGAAAGATAAATACTTATTTAAACGTATAAACATTTTAATTTGAACGTAGCAAGATTTGAACCTGCGGAAAACTTCTCTTGGAAACTTTTCAAAACCTAAATAAGTAATTCTAATTCTACATGATTATTTTTTTCAATTATTGACAATTTCTGTTATTAGAAAAGGAATTTACAAAAAGTTTAAAAAAATAACATGCTAACGTAGTGATAGCATATTCCATTTGATGATTTAGTAATTCTCTCATTAGGGTGGCTTTTTACCACTTTATTGTATTAAACCTATATATTTTTAAGATTTACACTTTTCCCTTCATAGAAGCTGACGCAGAGGTAAAGTAACTCCGTCGCACCTTCCAATTTTCGAGACATGGCGTGTCTCGAAAATTCGGAGTTGTAACGTGAGCGATGAAATTCGATTCCCCCGATTGGGAATCGCACGCATAATCGTCGCGTCACAGTTACACCCCATACTACTGCGCCACGACGGCCTCAACAGAGTTGAGCAAAACGTGTGTAAAATTACTAAACTTCATATATTATCATTTAACATTACATATACGAATATTTTAGAACAACAATCTCTAAATACAGTATAAAAAATAATCAAAGCAGAAGCAAAAAAAACTCTGAAACGGAACAAAAAATGTAGCAATCATTTCATTATGTATCTATGAACATACTCACATATATAATACAGAAGATTCATATAGTTTTTTGTTAAACATGCGCGGGCGCAGGCGTAGGTCGGTAGTGATGACGCCACTTGCTAATTAAACATTTTCCTGTACATAGATTTAAATTTCATTTATGAGATTGTATTATAATATTTCTATAGAACTATGGATTTAGTTTATAGTTATGTTGTCCGTACCGATACCTAATACTGGACGAAGCTTTTATTTTATTTTTATGAGATTTTTGTTAGGCCTTCGTAAAGTAATAACAAAGCATATGTCTGTAAGCGCCACGCTTGTGGGTTCAAATTCCACTTAGGAAAACTAATCTGTAAAATGTAAAAGAAATGGCGTGTGGCTGGTGCGAAACGGTGTGTATTAATTTATGACATTATATATTTTTTGTATTTATCTTATCTGTAAAAAAATCAACTGGCGCCATCTTGGTTAGGTTGATTGATAACTAAACGCAATGATAGAAGGTTCAAATAATTGCGAGGATTATTTATATTTATTAATTTACAAGTATGTACCTACAAATAAATATTCTTTCTTTCTTTGGTTCATTCGGTGAAATAAACAAAAAAATACTTATACTAGCTTCTCTCTGTTTACTTCGCGTAAAATTCTCTAAAAATAACCAACAGGATAAATGATACTATCACATTTACATACAGTTCTGCGTAATTATATATTTGAAAAATAACTGATCATTGAAGAGATTTGCAATAAGAGATTATTGTCCTAAAGAAAGCTAAATTTAGAATAAAAAGGAGAGAGTGAAGTTCAGAGTTCAAAATACGTGTAACACTTTAACATTTACAATGAAAATGGGCTCTACACATTGGTAGTGCTGTTTTACTTGATTTTTTTATTAAAGATTAATTTCTGTTCTTTTTTCTTTCAATAGCGTATTCAATGATACAAAATAAAAGATTAAGCTATTATTTCTGATCATTATATCGTAATCTCTATATTTTATTTAGATAAATTCTTTCAAAAGTCAATCTTGTAATTGAAAAAAATAGATAATTACACATCACTTTTCATGGTAAACTAAGAAAAAATATCGTTCAATTGGTACATAAAGATGTAATTGTATTTTTTAAAAACAAAATAAATCATTTGAATCCAGTAAAGGCGCAGGGGCACGAGCGTGCCCCTGCAAACGCGACAGGCATTGGGTTCGATACCCACTTGAAGAAATGAAATTATTAATATTATCATTTCCTCGCCTTGGTAACGAGGCAAAGCGCGACGTTGAGTTCCGCCACTCAACGCGCAATGCCTCCGGGATTGGGCGGAAAATAGAGAAATAGGGTACCCTACGCATACCATGCTATATGCATGATACCATGTGAAGCTGATTTTTTTTTTAATATTTGAGCATATATATTAAAAAAATATTATATATCCAATAGTAACAAAGAAAAAAGGGCAACATAGAAGTTCTAAAATCGCCAAACTTCGATTGTACAACTCAATACATTAAAGAATCTACAGATAAAAAAAAACAAAAAGTAATATACTTAAGAGATGAATAAAACATTTATGATTTAAATACTAAATAGCCTCGACAAGTCCGCCAAATTGGGAACGCGAATTTATAACGTCCAAAATGACGAAAGCCCCGCATCGATCTAAATGTTAATATTGCATAATAATTATAGTTTATAGCTATATAATTAATCATCGTGCTTATTTTTTTAAAGTTAATAAAAAAATTATGCATTTTGTGACAAATCACTATGCTTTATTTTTTATACTTTTTAATACTTTCAGCACTAAGTTTCATCGTGACGCAGTGTGGCAGCGTCTGAACGTAAGTGTGATTGCTGTGGATTCGGTTCCAACTCGGAAAAATAAATTTATTTTAATTTCCGCGCCCTAGTAACAAGACAAAGCGCGGCGTTGAATGCCGATACTCAGTTTCTCAACACAACGCATAATAAAATAAATAAATCAGCTTCACGCTGTACCCCGCACACAGCAGGGTCGGCAGAACGAACTCAACGCATAATGATTTAAAAAAATATATATTGAATAGGTACTTAAAAGTTTTCAATACATAAATATAATATAAAATAAAAAAAAAACAATAATATAAATTGTGAAATTTAAACTCGATTTGTGACTCGATTATATGACGTGAGTTTTATGGATCATTGTAAGTTGCCAAGTTATTATAATATACCATTAGCAATATATAATTATTATTGACATTTATTTGAAGTCGACATGGTGTAGTGCGACAGTCTTATTGTAAACACGGTGGTTGTAAGTTCGATTCCTAATAAGAGGAAAAATTATTCAAAATAAAGACAAAGTGCGGTGTTAGGTTTCGTTACTCAAGGTACCTTCCTCGATAAGGGAACTTTCGGACACAATAAGATTTTTTCAATTCAAACAAGTAGTTCCTGAGATTAGCGTTTTCAACCAAACAAGCTCTTTAGTTTTATAGTACTAGAGACTAGTTTAGATAGTAGAGATATTTAAAAAATTTCAAGATCTATCCTGTAAATAGCAGATTAGGCAGGGGGAACCTGGGTACCTAGTATTAAGACACTCCATTCTCATTAATATACTTCCGTTCCTTACTTTCCACTGCATCCTGAAAGCATTACGTCTTAAGTGGCGGAACTCAACGCCGCGCTTTATTTTTACCTCGATACCTCGAAGGGGGAATCGAACCGTGTGTTTACAGTTGCACACGACTGGCCTCAATTATAATATAGATAATTATAATTAATATTACAGTATTACAATAATAACATTTGATATTTAATATGAATCTACGACGTCAATAGTAGCAAATAAAGCAGAAACCCACAGATAGCTTTCAATTCCCTGGCAAAGGTTAGAGACTTAGAGCGGCGAGAGTGTTGCATTGTGTAATTACAAACATTTGTATACCACCAGTTCCAGTAAAAGCTTCGGTTTGTATCCATCACAGCGTTGCTTAAAAAGCACTTAAGATAACTTCAGGTAAGAATTAGAAATTTCGCGTTGTTATAGAATATTCTTTTAAAAATTATAAAGATAAAAAAATCTTGATATCTCTATCATAAATAGCAAAGCGCAAAAAAATATACACAGATTAATAAAAAATAAATAAAACTTTAAACACCGTAAAAAAAGGCCGGAACTACAGATAAAAAATAACTCACCAAAAATTGCATCCGACGATAACGAATTGTCACACACCAGTTTCAACACAAAATAATATGAACTAGAACTATAAAATCAAAGGAAACACAATCAAAATCGACACTATAAAATTAATGCACTGCACCACACGAGACAACCGCTCTCTTCGCCACCTCGAGGTCGACTAAAGACCAACTCTAAAGTTAAAATTGCAAGTGTTACGTACCATACTAAGGCTTTATGAATACATCGTGCACATTTCAAAGGAGGCCGGAGCAAGGAAATCTAGTTTGTTTTCAATCGAAATTTCTTATTCTTTTTAGCTTCACGCTGTATCTCGCACAAATTAGGATAGACAGAGAGAACCAGGGAACCTAGTGCTAAGACACTTCCGTTCCCCACTTTCCGCCGAATTCTGAAGGTATTGCGTGTTGAGTGGCGGACTCAACGCCGTTCTTTGCCTCGTTACCAGTTGCGAGAAAATGAAAATATTAAATATTTTATTTTCCAAGAGGAAATCAAAAACACAACAAAAAAAATTGTTAGCACGACAGCTATTGGTTCGATTTGCATATGAAAAACATAATAATTCTCATTTCGTCGCCCTGGAAACAAGATAAAGAACAGCGTTGAGTTCCGCCACTCAACATGCAATGTCGCAAAAGCTGAGTGCAAAGTAAGGAACGGAGTGCCTTAACACTGAAATACCTCTGCTATAGGCAGAGGCTATAAACAGTGCGAGTGTCATATACAGTGCGAAGCTAATATATAAGAAATGATAATAACTCCTATAATTTCGTAAAGAAAATTCAATAAAGCCCACCAGCTAATTAAATTAAACATCACCATCCAATTTATATAATATGTGCGGTTGAAACAATATTTATTTTTTGATAAACTGCAGTTAACTGTCATTTTCTTTTTTTCATATTATATAGGAGGGTAAAGCATAACTTTATTTATAGAGAACGGAGCTCCAAACTCTACTGTCTCTGCATACCTCTTTTTTGCTTAATAGTTTTTGTTGTATGTTAAATATCACTGGGCTTAATTTTTTAGCGGCTCATTTAATTTTGCCTAAGAGGATGTGATAAATCAACTGGCCATAAGATAATTTGAATCTGCATTTGCATATTGCTCTTTCCTTGTACTGAAATAAAATTCTGACCTTTGTCAATGTCTTAATTGAAGTTTTTGTTTAGATTATGCATGTATACACTTTTATTAAGGCATACGTGAAAATTACGTGTTAAGTCACTCCGTTTGTTACCCACTTTTTAGGAATACAGAGAGTTAGGTAGTGTGTATAATATTTCGTTTAAGGCAATTTTTTATATTGCATAATAGTTGTAACTATTTTAAACAACCTTTTATTTTTAATAATATTAAAGACTAGCGGCCGGCCTGCGGCTTCGCCCTCTTTAACTACATGATTATTGATTTAATAAACAGAATTGATTGACAATTATAATGAATTCTAATATGATTTTTTATTATATTACTTTAATTTGTAATATTCTAATATGATTTTTTTACTACATTATCGTAATTTTTATAAAAATTTTTGATTGTTTTGAATTAAAAAATACGACCATTGTTGATATTTGATATTTATAAAATATACATAAAGCTAATTATTAATACACGTATATATTTTTGTAACATTATGTTCTTTTTACCTATATAATGTACGTCACATCATAATTCTAAAACTCTGTTAAGTGTGCTGATGTCAGTGAATAATTTAATTTACTCTTTCAGAAACAGCCTTAAATGTTAAATTATTGATTTGAAGGATTCATAATATTCTTTGTAAAATAACTGTAATGATTGGATATTAATTCTTGTACAGTTTTTAAATTAGTTACATATATTATTTATTAGCTAAAAGTACAATTGGTAAATATGTTGTTATTACGGAGTACACGTAGAAAGGCTGTTTTTAGGCATTTTTATATAGATTTATTTCAAACGAACGAACGAACTGAAGAATCTATGTATTTACTGAATATTTCTTTGAAGATCAAATCGGTCTTTATTTTTGTGTTGAATTAATTACGACTTAAACTTTTTTTCAATTCAATTTTGTTTACTTTATTGTATAAAATATTGTATAATAGTGCTTCAAAAATATATATTTTTATCAAGTCATATAACCAAGACGTTTCGAATGTCATTCTTTGGCCAAGAATCTTACCAGCGCAGTTGCTATATAACATTCGCAGGCAAACTAATGCCTTGAGTTCATTCAAATGACGATAACTTTTTTTTAATGAACCGATTAAATTTTAATTGTTAAGTTAAAACAATTCAATTGGTAAAACTTTTAAGTAAATCGGTTCAGTACTTTCAGAGAAAAATGTGACCATACATATCGACAGACAGACAGACAAGAAATTCTAAAAAAATATTTTTGCTTTCTATTATACTTTTTAAGTGTCCCTCTATCCATTTCAGTCAAAATTACTAAATGTACAGACAAAATATTTTACTGTCTTATTATATATAGAGATTATTTGTTATCTTTAATCAAAAAAATTGTTCAAATATCATTTTATTAGCTTCATGTTGTATATACCACACAGTAACCCTACTGTGTGGTACTCGCACACTTTAGGGTAGACAGAGGGAACAAGGGAACTTAGTTTAAGATACTCCGATCCCATTAACGCCCAATATTAATAATCTATCTCCAACGTCAATCTTCGATTATTCCATATATCTATCCAATCTCTAGATTGAATAGATATATGAAACAATCTAAGATTGACGTTGGAGATAGGTTATTAATATTGGGCGTAAGACGCCTTTAAAATAAAAAATTAAATATTTCTCTGTTACGAGCGGGAATCGAATCCACTATCGTCACGTTAACAGTCGCGCCCTTGTGCCCCTGCGCCACGACGGCCTGCTACCAAAATTATTATTATTATTAAATAACAAATACAGAACGAAATTCGATACAATTTTCTTAATCTTAAGTATTCTCCAAAAAAATGCAATAAACTGGTTAAATCTATTTAAATCTAACTGGATGTGGTTTTTTTCATTATAAACGGATATATATTCTAAAGTAGCGGTTTTAAATGTACTAAAAGTTTTTGTCGAATTTTTTAGTTTAAAATATAAACATTATTGTAACGGATATAAAAATATTTTAAGGATGACAAACTATGTATATATTATATGTACATATTTATATATAATATATCTAACTATATCAAATTCTTCCGGTATTAGGCGGCGTACAGCGCTAAATTTGGTCATGTCGGTTCCTTGGGGAATGTAGGGGAGCAATAAAAGAGAATTTTGCAAAATACCTACGGGAACGGGAAAAAGGAGGAGAAGTAAAGTTGTCAGTTAAGATTTTTTAAATATTCTTCTTTTTAGATATTTTTTTAAATAAATAAATAAAAATAAATCAGCTTCACGCTGTATCCCGCACACAGCAGGGTAGGCAGAGGGAACTTAGTGTTAAGACACTCCGTTCCCTACTTTCTGCCGAATTCTGGAGGCATTGCGTGTTGAGTGGCAGAACTCAACGCCACGCTTAACCTCGACACCAGAGCGAAGAAATGGAAATATAAATTTAAATAAATATTTCATCTCCTCGAGTGGGGATCGAACCCACAACCAGTCGGTTTTACAGTCACAACTCGTGCCGCTGCGCCACGACTGGCCTCAATATCTAGATATTTTTTTAGTTTATATAATTATTTATTTTTGTTTTCATTTCCCTGGCATGGTAACGCAAAATTGACTTTTCGAGACCAAGTGACAGAAATTAATGGAGGTAAAGTAAACCCTAATATTTCAGAAATCCTATAGCTAAAACTTATAAATAAAATATCATCATCGGTCGCAAACATCGGAGATTAAGAATAGAATTTTTGACTAAGCAATTAAGTAAAAAAAAACAATTAGGTAAAATCATATACCTAATCTCTGTATTAAGAGATTAATAAAAAGAAAAAAACTAATCGAATTCACAACCACCATGTTTACACATCTCACCAAGAAGTGCACCCAAGACCTTATTTGTTAATTCATGTACATCTAATATGCATTTCAAAAATCTTTATGAATCATGCAATGGATTTTCCAAGAGGAAAATGTTTCAATTATATCATAGTATTATTAATATTTCGGTTTAAGATTTCAGGTTTTGATAAATGAAAATAACGTTATCTTATTATATATTGTTAGAAATCGGAAGCGGTTAACGTTTTTTTAAAAAACACTATATAAATTCCAATAGGGGCCATTGCCTACAAGCAACTACCCCCGATTGACACAATTCCACTGCTTTTATCATCTTTAGTCATAGACTCCAGACTTCAAAGTGAAGGAATGTGGGGAAAAGTGGGGAATGGAGTGTCTTAACACTAGGTTCCCTCTGCCTACCCTGCTGTGTGCGGGATACAGCGTGAAGCTGTTAAACAATTAAAAATAAATTATGACAATATTGTTAGCGAACTCGTGTAAAAGAGGGTAGATGTTGGTGAAAAAGATGGCGTGTTGAGTGGCGGAACTCAACGCCGCGCTTTGCCTCGACACCAGAGCGAAGAAATGAAAATATAAATTTAAATATAATAAATATTTCATGTTCTCGAGTGGGGATCGAACCCCAACCAGTCGATTTTGCAGTCACACTTTGTGCCTCTGCGCCACGACTGGCTGGATTGTTAAGCAATATGTATTTTTATGTTTAAGAATATAGCTAATTATAAAAATATATATATTATTGGTCAGGGCCGACAATAATAGTTTACACTGACATTACTGACATTTTGTATCGATAAATAAGTATCTTTTCTATATGCAATTTGATCTTGAGTATAACTTATTATTTTTTCTGATCGATTTCCTTCGTGTGTTCTTCATTCAACGTGACATCAGCGAAATGATTTATGTCTTAATGGCACGCTCTAAAACCATAACTAACTAAAGAAATTAACTGTAAAATATAAATTAAAACATTTTTGTTTTATTTTATATTTTCAAATCAAAAGTTATTACCAAGGTATTAGTTTTACTAATAAATAAGTGTGAATCTGTAAATTGTTATTTTGTAAAAAATCGTAGTTTTTCTTGTACCGGTTTTTTTGAGACCTGAGGTCTTAACTTTAGTTAATTGGTAAATTATTTAAATTATCTTCACATATTATAACTAAATGAAAAGTCTTTTTTTATGGAAAAGGACAAGGCAAACGAGCATTCTGGTCACCTGATGGTTAGTGGTTATCGCCCACGACCCCGTGCAACACCAGAGGAGCTACAGATGCGTTGCCGGCCTTTAAGGTGAAGATAGACGCGCTTTTTGAAGGTACCCAAGTCATATCGTTGTTATTGCATGTGGAGCTCACCTGTAAATGATTGAGCAATTAGATATGACTTACTTTGTTTTTCCTTTTAAGGACATGCAATAATTGTGTCAATTGTTGGTAGGCCTTATAAATAAATAAATATATATCGACCTGAAAACACTGCCGCGGGTAGGCCATTCCACAGTCTATCTTTCAAAATAACCGTGTTTTTCCATGTACATTTCATTATTTATTATATATAATCCAAAAAACAAATAAACTATTTTAAAAGTTATGTCTACAACTACCTGTCCGTCTTTATGTTTATCCGGGCTAATCTCCAGGTTTATGGGATATATGCCACATTTTTATCTTGGAATTTCCTAGGATCGGGATTTACACAAAAACTGATTTGTCGAAACTATTATAATTATATAAGTAAGCGCCACCTACAACAAAATTTACATATATATTTATAAGAAAACGAAAATAAAAGTTCGAAAGCGCCATCTTTCGCTGAGATGTCCAAACATATTAAGCAAAATCAGGCAGCGCCATCTTGTTTAATTTTTATCACAAGTAAATGTCATTAGGAGATACCGCGCATTATCCGACCAAATAATATGTATAAGCCTAACATGAAATATCTCTCAATACGTAAGCATTTCGCTTAGTAGTATAATATCGAAATTCATTGACATTTTTAAATCCTACAGATATGACTGTAGTCTCTCACTCTTCATCCGAAATGTGACATATTTGACCTAATTTTATAGTAGTGGTTTATTTTTAAACTAAGTGTACAAAATAAAGCAATACTAAGTAAAACAATAAATCGTTAACATAATGTCAAATTATATATAAAAACCTGTGCTGTTAAATATAGTGATTTCATATATTTTTAGAATAAATTTAATTTAATAGTATGGTAGATAATAATCTTGAAACCCCTAGAAATTGTTAACTGTTATTATAAAGTTTATTTGAAGTTGTTCCTATAAAATTTTATCCTTGTTAAAGTTATTAAATAAATATTTTCTTCAATATTTAATATAAATAAAAGTGACATGTCTTTTGTAAAGTGTTGTTTTGAACCCACTGAGGGGCATGATTTTTTGGATTCATTTATTCAAAAGTGCACCGATCCTGGATGTAAGTATTATTTTCTTTACATTTTAATATTACCTACCTATATAGTTTCCAAACAAACATATTCCATCTCATTATATAATTCAATTTAATCGTGCCGGTCACGAATATTCATATTATTTTGGCACGCGCCTTAAGCCAAGTTATTGATTACTTACCTACCTATACACTTCAACTAGTGCCGCCAAATTGGATATCCGGAATGACTTCCGGTTTCGTCCTGAAAAGGTTATGTTTATAAAAAATATTTTATTAATAGAACGTTAATTATTATGTGGTACCAAATACTATAAAATGTATTTAATTTATTGTCAATAAAATTATGGAATAATAAATGTACTGCTTTTACTATATTTGTAATTATAAAAAGTTTAATAAGTCAAAAGTCAAAACACTATTCGATTAAAATATTGACAGTGAGTCAGACATTAACACCCGTTGTCTTATAAATTGTAATTTTTGTGACTGTTTAAGTGTATTGAAATAAACGTCCTACATAATGGCGCAAGGTGAGTGTTAGCGATTTGCTATTTAACATTCTAATAAGCGAAAAGTTTTGTTAATATTTCGTTGACATCTGGTTACATGACGCCATCTTGATTCTTGTCACTACATATCTGTCATTGGAACGCGTTTTCTTAGTTTGTACGTTCAATTTTTCATTATAAATTCACATCAAAAGCTATTGTAATGAAGATTTTATAGCGATAAATTACTGAGTGATGTGACGTTATAAGTCAAGTGGGTTTATAAGTGATTATTTCATAAGTTCCGGACACAGTTTTACGAAATCAAAATGACCACTACAACTATTCAAAATGCGACAAAAACTAACAATGCTGCCCCCGCTAAACCACAAAAAACGTACGGTAAGGTGGTTTTGACCCTGCACAATTGTTTACTGCCAGAATCTACGTTTAAAGAAACACCATCTCAGGCCGATGGCTTGGACATTGATACTGAGACAGACTTGCGCATCCTCGGTTGTGAAATGATACAAACGGCTGGTATTTTATTAAAATTGCCTCAAGTCGCTATGGCTACTGGACAAATGTATCTTCAGAGATTCTACTACTCAAAATCATTTGTCAGATATCCTATGGAAACTACGGCCATGGGAAGTATTTACTTAGCTTCCAAGGTCGAAGAAAAACCTTGCAGAATCCGTGACGTAATCAATGTTTTCCATCACATAAAGCAAGTTAGAGCTCAAAAAACAATATCCCCATTGATAGTAGACCAAAATTATATTGAACTAAAAAATCAAGTAATCAAAGCTGAGAGAAGGATTTTAAAAGAACTAGGTTTTTGTGTCCATGTCAAACACCCGCATAAGCTTATTGTAGTGTATCTGCAAGTACTACAATATGAAAAGAATAAACAGCTTATGCAAATGGCCTGGAATTACATGAATGATGCCCTTCGGACAGATGTTTTCATGAGATTTCCTCCAGAAACAATTGCCTGTGCCTGTATTTATTTGACAGCTCGTAAAATTGGCCTACCATTACCCAATAATCCACATTGGTTCCTTATATTTAAAGTTACTGAAGAAGACATAAGAGATGTATGTACTAAAATATTACAATTGTATAAAAGGACAAAAGTGATTCCTGAAGAGTTAGATGCAAAAGTTGAAAGCTTAAAGAAAATATATCAAGCAAACAAACATATACAAGCACAAAAGGAAAGAGAAGCTAAATTGGAGGAGAAAAAGGCTGAATCGCCTACTGCTTCCACATCTAAAGATTCAAAACGTGATTCAAAGAAAGATAAGTCGCCTAAAACACCACCTTTGTCATCTAAATATCATAGTAGTCATAAGAAAAGGGAAAGGAGGTCTCGATCTCCATATGATAGAAAAAGAGATTATTCTAGTAAAAGACATAAATCTAGATCAAGGGATCGAGAGGATAGATCTCGGGAAAGAAGGTCAGATGATAAAAGGAACAGAGGTTCCTCTAGAAAGTATGATGATTATGATCGCTCAAAAGCAAGAGATAGGGATGACAAAAGAAAACATTAAATTAAGGCTATAAATAATAGTACAATAAAGTATCCTCATCTTTATTGGGTTTTAATTTATTACCTATTTTGTTTTTAAAATTGTAAGTTTTTAAATTACACTTATTTATAAAAGCCACAATTATATTGAGTACTTGTGTTTAAATTTGTTTTTTTTTATCAGTATATAATAAGGCACTGTTGCCCACATTCTTCTCAATTTTTGAGATATTTTGAGATGAATGGCAGAATTCTTTCAACTCAGCGCTTTGACAGTTGTCTTTAGTATTTCACTTATTAAATTAGTACTTAGATGATAAATGTTTAAAATTTAAAAAAAAATCAGCTTCTCTCTGTATCCTGCACACAGCAAGGTAGGCAGAGGGAACCTCGTGTTACGACACTGTTCCCCACTTTCCGCCGAATTCTGGAGGCATTGCGTGCTGAGTGGCGGAACTCAACGCCGCGCTTTGCCACAACACCAGAGCAAAGAAATGAAAATAGCTTTTTTTGAAATTCAGGCTTAGCTTAGCCAGGGCCCTTCTATCTAATACCTCACTTGAACAAGCAGCTTTAATACCAAATTTAGCCCCCCTTTTAAGGTTATTATTTTTTAGAATATAACCACAAATGTATACTTTCAGATTTTTTCCTGAACTAGGACTACCTGTATATGTTAGCTACCAAATTTTATGATACCAAATTAACCAGAAGTACCCTACTAATTTTGATTCCCTCTATAGTGCCGAAATACGCGTTTTTTAACAATTAAGGCTATTATTTTTTTAAGATCTAACCTCAAATGTATAGTTTTTAGATTTTTTCAGAATTAATACTACCTGTAAATGCTAGCTGCCAAATTTCATAATTCTAGGTCACCCGGAAGTACCCTATGAATTTTGATTTCCTTTATAGTGTCGAAATATGTGTTTTTTGCGTTGCCATATCTTTTTTCTAAGTAAATATAGAAATATGTTTTTATCAGGAAATCATGGGGCCGTATATCTGAGTATACATGTGATTTGAATTTCATCTCGACAGACAGATAAACGGACAACAGACTGATCTTATAAGGGTTCCTTTTTTTTTCTTAAAAAGTACGGAACTCTAAAAACAACATAAAAATGTTAGACAATTTTTAAAAATTAAGTATTTCCGCCCACTATTACAAGCATAAAAATCATAAAAATACTAGCATAATATATATATTGTTTTGATACTTTACTTTCGCTGTATTCCACACATCGTAAGGTGGGTAGAGGAAACTAGCCCTTTACACTCGTAAATATGTTCTTTTGTGTTTACTCGGTACTTGGATTATTATTTCACCTACTATATGTATCTACTCGGGATTTTTTTTATGTGAGTTTTTTTTTAAATGGGCTAAAATTGTGTAGTGATACATTTAGATACACACATATATATATTACACTAAGTGTATCACTACACATGGATAAATCTGTGCTATATATATATATATATATATATATATAGATTTATACAATCGTGTTAATTATAAAACTAAGTAATATTCAGAGAGTCAGTCAGAGCCAGTCGTGGCGCAGCGGCACGGAGTGTGACTGTAAGACCGACTGGTTGTGGGTTCGATCCCCACTCGAGGAGATGAAATATTTACTTTAATTTATATTTCCATTTCTTCGCTCTGGTGTCGAGGTAAAGCGCGACGTTGAGTTCTGCCACTCATTACGCAATGCCTCCAGAATTCGGCAGAAAGTGGGGAACGGAGTGTCTTAACACTAGGTTCCCTCTGCCTACCCTACTGTGTGCGGGATACAGCGTAAAGTTGAAAAAAAAAGTAATATTCAAAACCCAGAAAGGATGTACATATGAATACTCAACTAGTTGTAATATAACTGTCCAAAAATTATATAATATTATATATTAGTTATCTTTATGGCTTTTTACTTTTGTTTATACAACGTCAAAAGGATCATTCGATCGGCTCTCATTCAACATTTTTAACAAATCTTTAGTCAAATCTCTTTATTTTTAAATAAAGAAAAAATAAAAATAAAAAAAGTGTCTTAGCACTAAATTTATTTTGCAAAGAAACAATATTCTCAGAGGAAGACTAAAATTGTTATACAAATGGCATCTAAAATGTTGCTATTAAGAATTCCCTTTTAGACATTTGCTTCAAACTTATGAGTAATCTTTTGTCTAAACAAATACAAAATATTTAAGTTTATACTGAATATAAGATTTCAAAGTGACTTGAAGGTCTTTTATTATTATATTTTGAATATAATAGGCATATGAATATTATTTTAATATTTATATGAAGTTTGTTTCTTTTTTTTAAGTTATTATGCCCTTGTTTTGTATGAAAAAATAATAATAAGATACTTAATTGGCCTTCTATAATTTTATTATAACTTGTATGTATGTGAATTACATATTTTTACATTTTTAATGGTTTAAATTATTTATTTTATACATATTTTTCTTAATATTAAAACAAAATTTTAAAAAATAATAAAAAAACCAGCCATTTTCTGTATAGATGACAAAAAATCACATTTGTTTTATCGAGGTATCACTGTTTATGAGATTCAGCCTGGTGGTAAACGGACAAACGGACAGCAGTCTTAGTAATAGGGCATCGTTTTTCCTTGTGGATAAAGAACCTTAAAAACCTACCTAACCTCTTCATAATTATTTATATTTTAATACTTTTTTAAATATAAAATGGCGCTCGTAATTTTCGCGTATAATAAAATTAAAATATTTTTACACTTAAATACTGCTACGAAGGCATTCCTAATTATAAACGCTATAAATATTGTAAACAGCCTTATTCTACCCAAATATATTATGTATTGTTTTAAATATTTCATGTTTAGACAACATATATGTATGTATATATTTCAGCCTTTGCCAGCCTGTTTAAATATAGAATGCCTTTCTCGTTAGTTCGCCTTTGCCATTCGCCAGTGTTTTCAGTCGTCCTTGGCGCGCACACGTGTGCAAGTTGTCGCAGAATTCTCAATTAACTTGTGTTTTTTTTTAAACATATATATAAAATAATACAACTAGATAAATCAATCTAAATGCGTAGTGGAAGTAGTTCGGTCTCAGTTGTATCAAAATCAGCTTGGTGTTCGATTTCCGTAAGCGAAATAGAAACGTATGTTCGTGAAAATTTTGTTTTTTTTGTTTGTTTAATTAGTGGCTTAGAATAATAACACAAATTGAAAGAAAAAAAATACGTTAAATATAAATAATATGCAATTTGTCTTTAACGATTTTTTTCAAGCATATTTATATGGTTTGGCGCAAAAGATGAATAAAATATGAATTTTTAAAAGATTGAAATATATTTTGATTATGCAATTTCATTTCAATTTCTATTCTGGTTCTCTAAAATTCATTTACTTGTTTATTATAATATCTGTTTGAAAGTACCTAGCCAAGACCATTTTTTAGTTAGTTTTTTTACATAAGAAATGTACATATATTTATTTTTTTAATTAATACACTTAGAAAATCCATATTATATCTGTTATATGGCCATATGTTGACATATAATTTTTAACAAAAATAAAACCTTCAACTTCAACCGGAACTATGGGATAGTTAGAACCTAACCACTCTTTCATCAAACTACCTTTGAAGTGTATCCTTTCCGATAATAAAAGAATTATCGTAATCGTTTGGCGGGATACTGAGTTATTCGCCCATTTGTCGCGCACGTACTTAATGCAAATTTAAGACTTATGTGATTTTCTCATGGATACCATTATCAGAAATGAGGCCACAGAAAAAAATCGTCAAAATCGGTTCACCCAGTTAAAAGTTCTAAGGTAATAAACTTAAAAAAAGTACATATCAATTGATAATAAATATCCTTTTATTACAAAAGTCGGTTAAAAATATACAAATTTTAAACTTTATTCTATTTCTCGTTAATAATATTTACCTAATCGAATTACCTTACTAGTTAAAATTGGATAATTAGTTTTGGGTGCTACGACAGAACATTTTCATACATACAAATATGATATACTCTTTTCTTTTAGCTTCACGATGTATCCCGCACATAGCAGTTCAGTGCAGGAGGAAGGATTCAGAGGAAACGTGGGAACTTAGTGTCAAGACACTCCGTTCTCATTAATATATAGATGTTGAGAGGCGGAACTCAACGCCGCACTTTGCCTCGTTTCCAGAACGAGGAATATTAAATATTACATTTTCTCGGGTGAGCATACCCACAACCTGTCGCATTTACAGTCGTACACTTGTGCCCCTGCGCCACGACTGACCTCAGTTCTTTATATAAACATAAATAATGCTACTTTAAAATTCCACTTTCTAAAGAAGATATACGACGCCTAAATTATTTATAACCAAATTGTAATACCTATCTACCTAAATATCGCCCATCCAGATCTGAGAAAGGATAAAATCGATATGACGTTTATAGATAAAATATATTTACATATGCGAACTTTTAAATAACTTGTTTTATTATTCATTATAACTTTGTTTTTTTTATTACGTAGTATTTGTTTTCAAAATAATTAATCTTTTAAATTTTTTTTCGCTTTACACTGTGTCGCGTTAACAGTTACACGCGCCCCTTGCGCTCCTGCACCACGACTGGTCTAGAAATGACATAAATAAATTTTTCATTATAATTTTGTTTTTTTTTCCGCATTATTGTTTTTAAGAAATTTAATTAATTAACTTATAAATTTAATTCGATTTCTGTTATGTACTGTTATTTCTTTTTTGTCGCACTGCAGGATAAGCAGAGGGAACCTAGTGTTAAGAGTCTATCCCCCACGCACTACCAAAGTGAAAATATAGCTTATTCAAAAATAACCACTTAGAAAAGAATAAACGGCGTTGAGTTTCGCCTCTCAACATACAATGCCTCAAAAATTCGGCCGATCTAGGTTCCCTCTGCTTACCTTGCTATATGCGTTATACAGCGTGAAACTGAAAAATAGTAACCATTTTATTTTACTATAGTATTACGTATAATATTTACAAATATTAAATTAAGGCTGTAAAATGCAAAAAATTACAATTCCGTGCCTAAGTCCTGATGTCCCCACTCAAAGCCAAGTGCTTAAAAAAGAATTTGTGATTTATCTCTCCGTCCTTCTTTTAATATTTATTTATTATTTAAATTTTTAAAGTGTTATTCCACATTGGCCCCCTGGAAAATATCTCTAGATAGGTACGCCCATGTCCATTGTATTATAATATTATTTTGTTTTTCAAGTCAGTTCCAATATCACGTACTAATTTAGGTTCACCTATTTAACTAACCTGAAAACCTAGTTATACAAGCAACGTCTCAAACTCGAAATAGGCTGACATTTACCGAACGTTGTGAACACAGTATCGTAACATCCACGAGATAAATTAAATTGAATATAGTTACTCGAGATACATATATGTATAGGTAGCCCACCTCGAGACACTGTTACTTATTAGATTATGTCATGTTTAATTAATCAGTATTTTTTTTACCTAAAAGTACATTTCAGGCCGTCGTGGCACAATCGGACTCGGAATCGGAATCGTGTAAAAGCGGTTGTTGGTTCGGTTTCCACTTGGGGGGAATGAGCAAAAAAATAATTGCGGCCTCTCAACACGCATTGCCTCCAAAATTGGCAGTAAGTGGGGAAGCAAGTTTCTGAGATTAGGTTGCCACTGCTCACTATGCGGAAAAAAATATAGAGCTGTTTTGCTTTTAAAATAATTTTATTCTTTGCATAATATCTATACCAATCAAAATTATTATAATTAATAAGCCATGGTCACTCAACCAGGATCTTTCGCTTAAAAATGTTGAATAATATAATAGTTTTTTTACGTTACGTTTAGTTACTAGTCTGTATGTGACAAATACTTTATTGAATGAAAAACAATAATTTTTTAAACTTGCGCCTGTTAAGAAATATGTTTAGGGGCCCCAGAAAAAGAAAAAAATTGTTACAAATTCATATTTAAAATATTCTTCACTAAAATCATGCAGGAACATAAAGCTACCACTGACGCGAAAACAGCCTTGATGAGAAAAATATCGTACTGGTTGCTAAGTAAAATAGGGTCAAGTTACTAGTCTTTAAAGAAATGTCTTAAGAAATATGTCCTTAGGCCTAATCGCGTTAAAAAGATAAAAGTGCGTATATTATATATATACTATACATAATTAAATAGGCTGAAGATTCCAGTCATTCCGACAACATTGGTGGCGTCTGTCACTTTATAGGGTTCCCTTAAGAATCATGAAAATATGTTATATTTATAGTTTTACTTTTTTAGTTTAATAATATTTTGACTGCCTTTGACTATAAACAAGATGGTTTCGGTCCCCACTCGGGGGAATGATGTTTCAATTATTTTTGTTTTGTCGCTATGGAATACAGAACGAGCAGAAATCGAGGCGCAGCAGGGGCACAACTGTGCGACTGTTGACTGTGGGTTCGATTTCCGATTGTAATATTGTATGGCTGGTAGCTAGTCTCTACACGCACAGATCATCCAGTCCCCACTATTCTTACACCCATGCCCCTTAAAGTTCCGAGCTCCTCACCCTACAACACGATGGGTACCTATGGATTGCTAAGTAGTTTCTTCTCTTTGATTAGGTTGCTAACTTTAGACCTTAATTTTATTTGTAATCCAATCGTAGGTGTATTTCATTTAAATGACACGCTTATGTCACAAGTATGACCACAGATTACATTGTGGTTTCCTTTATACGATATTCCTATCTTGTCCTTTTCTCAATTCAAGCCATAAATCCTACAATATATTGTATATTGAAGAGTTTACGGTTAAGCTATTTAAAATTCTAGCCTTTTGGATCTGAATCTGGATTGTCTTGTCCGATTATACTTTGAAACGATTTAAAAAAAAGAAAATTATCAGAGGACAAAAATTTGAAATTAATCTTTTGATTCGATGATTTTTGGATTACATTTGGATTTTTTTGTATATCAGTCCACCAACTTCTCGGTAGGTAATTAAAAATCATATTTAGACGAGCTTTTTTATTTTAATCAGGTATATTCTAAGTTAGAAAACAAGGCAAGGTCTCATCAAAAACGATTCATTAGTTTTTGATATGTTTATGAGATACATTTATTTCCATTTTCTTCGCTCTAGTCTCGAGACTTTTATATTAAGCTTAGAGGACACTTAGGAAAGTGTCCTCTAAGCTTTAAATGTCCCATACATTTAAAGTAATGAAAATATTGTATATTTTTTGCATTAGATAAAAAGTTGAGGTAATTATTTTCAAAATATAATGTTTTAAAAAAAAATAAAATTTTATAAGAATTATAATATTTAATATAATAAAATATTCTCACAAATGGATATTATGATAATACCAGTCACTACGTTCATATGTATAGATTTAAGTTAATAGGTAGCTTCGTAACATTTCTATTAAGCAAAACTATTTTTAAATTTTATATAATATTTATATTCACCAACCAATCATGGGAAAAATAATATTAAATACATTATAATACTTTACTATACTCAATTATGTATACATTTTAGATACAATACATTTGTTTAAATTTCTCACACAAATGTCTTTTAAAAACATGTTATTCATGTGAAAATGATCCACAACATAAATAGAGCAAAGAATCAATGAAGCATGTCAACTTTATCTATAACTATAGTATTATGCCGTGACGCGTCTCACCTTATCTACGGATATAAAATGTATTTAGATCTTATTGAAAATGTTAATACACAATAAATTTAAAATTTGGGTTTTGGTTTCAAGAGTTAGTTAGTTATAAAATAGTAATATATCACTCTACTCAAATAATATATATAAATAAGAAATATATATATTTCATTTTTTAAATTAGTCGAATATAGTTCAAAACCATTTGTGGTGCAGAGGCACAAGCGTGCGACTGTAAACGCGGCAGGTTGTGAATTCGATTCTCACTTGAGGAGCCCAATTGCCATTTTTATAATTTAATATTTCCTCGCTTCTTGCGCTGAATTCCGCCACTCAACACGCAATGCCTCTAGAATTCGTCGGAAAATGGGGAACTTAAGTGTTCAATGGGAAAGAAGTGTCTTAACACCGGGTCCCCTTTAGAGCATCCTGCTATGTACGGGATATACCTAAAAAAATATAATTCGAGATATTCTGTTCTTGTTTTCATAATAATAAATCTGCAATTTTTGCCAAGTATTAGATTGAACTACTTTAATTAATTATTATTGATATAATATAAGTGAGCAAAAAGGCAGTGTGAATTAATTATCTGTGTATATAAATCAAAAAAAAATAAATCAGCTTCACGCTGTATCCCGCAAACAGCAGGGTAGACAGAGGGAACCTTGTGTTAAGACACTCCGTTCCCCACTTTCTGCCGAATTCTGGAGGCATTGCGTGTTGAGTGGCAGAACTCAACGCCGCGCTTAACCTCGACACCAGAGCGAAGAAATGGAAATATAAATTTAAGTAAATATTTCATCTCCTCGAGTGGGGATCGAACCCACAACCAGTCAGTTTTGCAGTCACACCTTGTGCCGCTGCGCTACGACTGGATCTGTGTATATAACTTTTAAAATGTCACAATATCCATCTAACTGTTTCTTAATGTTGTTAATTTAAAGATATTATAATCTTCTCACATTTTCCGCTTTTCGTGGCGGCAATTTACTCTCATCTCCACATTTTGCGTATAACTTAGAAACAATTCGTAATAGATGCCGATACCTAATAACTCACTTTGTGTAAAAGAAAAAACTAAATATATGTATATACATATAAACTCAAGCGTATTGCTAAGTAGAAATCACATTCATAGAGAAAAAAACATTCAGTGAAAATTTGATTTAATTGATTTGTTTTCTCATTTATATACATTGATATGATATATTTTAATAATCATATTAAAATTGTAGTCTGCGACTGTATTAGTTGAGGTCTACACGCTTAAGTGTAGATACGTTATCTTTGCTAGTGCTTACGCGAGAACGTCACAGTGCGGACACTATTGATATTTCAAATTATTATTTAATAAACATTATTGTATATTGATGTTAAGTGTAACATACACGTGTAATATAATAAATCAAATAAATAATATAATTATTTGTGGAAATAAATATAGTGAATAATGGTTGAATATTACTCTATCGTATAAATGTATATTTTCTTTACTTAAATTTTTATTTGTAAGTTATTGTTATTTTTTTATGTAAGTATTATAATAGCGCTAGTACATATAAGTTTTATTGTCAGTTAATATTTTATGTTACGTGTTCCTTTTTTATATTTAAAAAAGAAGACAAGTATTTTTTTGATTTTTTTTTTATTTAAATAAAAATGATAGTCGCTTTTATTTCTTTTTATTATTTAGATGTAGATGTATATTAATATTATTATATTTTAAACTCAAGCTCTGTTATAATAGATTTTTATTTGCTATATTAAATCTTTACGTATATTCTATAACTATATTTCAATTGACCTTGTTGCAATTAGTATTGAGGAAATAATGATAGATAATAATTACTAAGAAAAGCAATTAAAATATTGTTACATAAATATTCAAATAAGTGCGCTAATATAATAATATGCAAGTATGAATATAAATATGAAATCAGCAGATATTTTGCGGCCGTGGTGACACATCAACTGAATGGATGATTTTGGATTCGATTTCCAATTGTGATGAACCATTTTTTTCCTTCTTGTAAGAAGACTATCTGCGGCGTTGAGTTCCGTCACTCAACATGAAATGCTCGAAAATTAGGTGGAAAGTGTCAATCCTAGAGGTACATATGTATATAGTACTCTATGGGCGGGATACAACGTGAAGCTACCTGCAATTTGCTATATATAATATGAAAGTAAAAAACAGAAAATGTCTGGTCCTATGTTCCTAAAAGTAAGATAGGTTTTGTCTAAATATTTCTATTCTTAAACGTATTATAACGTATAATATATAAAAATAGGTTTGTTTTGTCATTAATAATTACTAAGATCATTAATGTCTTGCTGATAAGAACTTTTTATATGAGTTTTTAAACACACGTCATTAAATACGGTTATTTTTTGTGTGTTATCTATATGGTATTTGAGGAGTTAACTAATTTTGACTAAGCCATTAACTTCATTTGCATACCGGAAAAGGATGTTACGGTACGGGTTACTTTTGCCTTAGAAATACAAAGACGTCCCTGAGGAGAAGCTATATATATTTATGTTATTTTAAAATTTATATTTGTAAGTAAACTTACCTGTAAAATATACTTATTATATTTTCATGTAGTTATAGTGGTAGATTTCCTTACACGCGTTGAGTTCTGCCACTCAACACGCAATGCCTCCAGAATTCGGCAGAAAGTGGGGAACGGAGTGTCTTAACACTAGGTTCCCTCTGCCTACCCTGCTGTGTGCGGGATACAGCGTGAAGCTAATTTAATTTAATTTTTTAATTTCCTTACAAATTTATACATATTTATATTCTAAAGAGCGTAGAAAATAGATATTAAAATACTTATTCATATAATTATAAATTTAGGAAATCAGGAGTACTTTAAGTTTATGACCTGTTTGGAAACTAAATTAAACTGAATAAGCAGTAACCATAGTCATTTAATATCTTGTTTTAATAAAAAATATTATGTAACATATTAATACTTAATTACAACAATGTTATTAATATTTTTCTTTAAATCAAAAGCTAATACAGCTTCACGGCTCATAGGTTGTAAAGGATATATATTTTTGAAACTTTATAAATAAAGCTTCTCATATTTTTTCCATAGCGTCCAAACTAATCACCGTTTTCCTGTTATCCATCGTCTATTAACGTTTTTGTTCGTTTGAAATACTTTATATTTATACACGGATGGTAAAGCTTTATGATGATAAGTGGGTGGGTTTTTAAAATGGCAATAATTAACATATTGGTCGTGCTTAGCTAATAATAAATAGATATAAATAACTATATTTGTATGAATTTAATGTCAATTAAACGCTAACACATACGATAGTGATTGCGAAACATTTATTATATTATGTATTTAATATTTATTCAAAACTTCATTCTAAAAATTAATTGGGCTAATAAGAAACCTGATTTTGTTTAAAAAATATTTGTGTAGAAAATATATATCAAATATTTTATAAAGTAAAACACTAAATAACTTTAGAAAATAGCAAAGTCGCGATATAAATATTAATTGGTTATTCTTAAATATAAAGCTTTCGAAAATACTTTTACGCTGTTGAAACCATAATGTTAATGCTGGTGCCGAGGCAAAGCGTGGTGTAGAGTTCTGGCACTCAACACGCAAACCTCCAGAATTCAGTGGAAATTGAAAAGCAGCAATTAAAAGTAGAGTGTCTTAATAGGCTATCTCTGCCTGCCCTATTACATGCGGGATACAGCGTGAATATAAAAACATATATACGCAATAGATACTAAGTTACTAAAATGACTAATTTCTAAAACAACTGTAGAAATAATATATGCAAGTGTTGACACGCATCAATAGCTATGGCTTAAGTGTAGTTTTACAAAACAAACGTTAAGTGAGTGAACAAATGATACCAATGCGTAAAATTGCTCATCGGACATGCTTCTTCATCAGCCGTACTGTGTATTTGACGTGTGAGTGTATTTTTTTTGTTCTTTTCAAATAATTTTGTTTAGTAGGTTGAACACTGTAAACGCTAGATCCCACTAGAGTAAAGGAAATATTTAATATTTTCATTTCCTCGTACTGATAACGCGCGGCGTATAGCTGTGCCACAAAATACTCCTGCAATCCCTCCTGAATTCGGTGGAAAGTGGGGAATGGATGTGTTGTGTAAAAAAGGGAGAACTAAGTTATCACTTCCGCATCTTTTTGAGAACTATTATACATTATTTATGGAATGGCAGCAATTAACCCTTGACGTGTAAAGACAATACTCAATGGTAATACAAATTCGACTAATGATTGAATATATCTTAAAAAAAAATATTTGTATACCGATATTATTATTAAATAACCCAATTCAATTTAATTGAGAAACCTATTAGGTTCCAAATAAAAACCTACATAAAAATATATATATATAATATTATACAAAAACTCTAATGCTTTATCGGTCATTAATCATGCTGCAGTGATTGCATTATCGCTTTCTATTTAGTTGACATTTGATCTTAGAACAACTCTTTAGATAATGATGATATTATCTATCTTCATATATAACACAATTTACAAAATTATAAACTTTATAGTGCCATTGCGACAAATTACCTCGTTGTCCTCTTTTTGCCTCAGCTCAAATGTTCCTGGATTAGACTGGAAAAGTTGATTCCAAAACTACTTTGTGTTTCGAAAATATTAAACGCTATATTAACGCTAAATATTGATTATGTTTAATATATATATTTTTTGTAATATCTTACACTAGATAATAACCTCGAGATGTGCGATTATTCTATGAAGATTTTATTTAAACATGACCTTAATTTTTTTACTGTCACAGTTATATCAGTATGTTATATATTTTATTGCCAACAAAATGCCACATGATAAAATGCTTCGATCATTGATTATTATACTCATAAATAACGTTATTTGTAAGCCAGATATTGTCTGTTGTAGAGTATTATGTAATATTCGTATAGTGTTATAATATATTACAAAAACAAGAAGCATGATTTCCACGTTTTCCCATATTTTCCGATTTTTTCAGAGTAAGCAGTTTTTTTTAATAACCTCCTGTTTTGGCTAAATGACATATTATGACAATAATATTCGCATTTAAAAGCCAACCCGAGATAGTGTTTATAATTATAACTTTAATTTACATGTAAAAGACAACCTTACCAAATGATTTCAATTAATTTTCAACTATGTTACAAAAATTCCGCCATTCTTTACAGGTTGTTGCGGATGCTGTTCTGCGCTTCGTCCGCGTTACAAACGTTTAGTTGACAACATATTTCCTGCTTCGCCACAAGATGGTCTCGTCAAGTCCAACATGGAGAAACTCACCTTTTACTCCCTCTCGAGTCCTGAAAAGCTCGACAGGATCGGAGAATACCTGTTTCAAAAGGCATCGAGGGATATATATCGTAGGAGACATGGGTGAATTGATCACTTATTTGATAAATACTACTTAATTGAAGAAAATGCGGATGAAATGTCAGTATTTTGTCCGATATCTTAAAAATATTTTTAAATGATATCACTGTGGATTGATGGGATCACAGAATGATAAGATATCCAAGAAATAGTTTAATTTAATATGGTTTATCAATAATATCAAAGAACTTATTAGATATTTGATAAATTATACCTATACAGTACCAGATTGAAATCCAGACTGGGATAATATATAAAAATATTTTTATTTAATTTTAATGTATCGTAACAATGATAGTTAACCCTTTCATTAGTAATTTATAAAAGCACTTAAGATAAAATTATCTCAAGTGTCGTAACACGAATTGATATTATAAGTTTTGAACTTTGTTGTATATTCACTTAAAGTACGTAGATACATTCTAAACTGAACCATTAAAAAAGCCTTAGTTATAAAATATACATATATATAAATATCGCACAAATGCTGTGAACTATTAAATTAGCCACGTTACATGAAACCACACAACCACCAATTCGTTACAAATAACCCCACCCTCCTCTATCTCTTTTTCTAGGTACTTTCTATTAAAATTATAGAATTAACTACTCCGTTTTTGCCAAAAAAATATTATTATTATTAATAATGGCCCATAACATTTAAAATTTCATAATTTACATGAAATATACGCCGTATTACGTTTCTTTTTTTTTCGTTTAGGGACTAATTTTAACATACCACAAATATTTTATTTTTATCTCATAAAACATTATATGTATGTGAAATTTTATATTGATTGAATAAATATATATTTTCAGTTTCGTAATAATAGCCATGGAGGCAATGGACCAGCTGCTCCTCGCGTGTCACTCGCAAACATTAAATCTTTTCGTGGAAAGCTTCCTCAAGATGGTACAGAAACTTCTAGAATCTACTGATCCACAGTTGCAAATATTGGCTACGCAGAGCGTAAGTTATGCACAAAATTTTATCAACATTTTTGTAATAATTATGTATTAAAATTGAAAATTGTTTTCATTTTCATGATGAATCTTTGAGCCTTTTAATAATTGAATAAGAAGAAGTTGTCGTGGCGCATGGGTATAAACATGCGACTGTAACCTAGCAGCTTGGTGACCTAGCAGGATAGGCAGAGGAAACTTAGTGTTAAGTCTCCATTCCCATTAAGACACTTCCGTTCTCTACTCAACGCCGCGCTTTTCCTCGTTACCAGAGCGAGGAAATGATAATATTAAATATATCCCCATCGAATCCACAGGGTCGATTCTCACTCGAGGAAATTCTCTGCACCACGACTGGTCTCTTAAAATAGACATTAAACAATGTATTTTTTCCTTTCCAGTTCGTTCGCTTCGCAAACATAGAGGAGGACACGCCGTCCTACCACCGCCGTTACGATTTCTTCGTGTCGAAGTTCTCGGCGATGTGTCACAGCAACCACGGCGACGCTCAGTCGAGAGACAGTATACGACTTGCCGGGATTCAAGGATTGCAGGTAATCTCCGAAGGTTCCGTCCATCACCTTATATATGTTTTTCACAGGCTATTTTCAATAATACGAAACCAAATGTCTCGTATTTGTATAAATAAAATTGTATAAATGTCTCGAGACGCGTTTTGCCTGGTTACCAGAGCAAAGAAATGAAAATGAAATAAAAATTTAATTCCCTTGAATGAGAATCCAACCCACAACCGTCGCACCTACAACCACACGCTTGTGCTTTTTAATATCTTTTATATCTTTATTGAATATCTTTTAAATATTTTTTACAGGGCGTCATAAGAAAGACAGTGTCAGACGACCTCGTGGAGAACATATGGGAGGCGCAGCACATGGACAAGATAGTGCCGTCGCTCCTCTACAACATGCAGGTCGGTGCTCTCTCTTTCTGACCCGCTATTGGTAGAGAGAGATAGATAGATAGAGGCACATATTCTTAATTATGTTTCTAGTAATTAGAATATAACATGAAGTTACTTATAGTGAATTAGTTCTGTCTATTTCTAATACATATATATGCGGTATGATAGGATCGACGAATCCTGTTAGTGAAACCGTAGATGGCTTGCATAGCCATCTACGGCTAACTAGCTACGGCTAGCTAGCTAGATTTTATGTTAGGATTTTTTCTTTCTTCTTCTCTTTTTTGTTCCTTCAAAGTGAACAATGCGCAAAAGTTCTGAGAATGTAAAATTAGGGTCATTATATAATCAAATTAGGAATGTAATTATTTATAAGTTACATAAAGATATATGTAATAAAAAAATAAGCCGGTTTATATTGCATCTTAAATGATACAAGCAATTTAAATTTTATATAAAATATTAGAACGTTACTACGTTTGATTTTTTTATATAAAAAAAACCCTACTTATATTTTAAAGGTTTCAACGTATAATTTATATATCATTAATCTAATCAGTTTTTAAGACATTTCCCCTCAACAACGCCGTGTTTTGTTTACAAAATCATATGTTTCTTTCATTTTTATCCATATTTTTATATAACAGACAGCAGAAAAATACGAAACGCTATCCTGCCTAGAATCAGAAACCCGCGACGGTGAAGAAGAACCGCCGCGCCTGGCTGAGGCGTGCTTGCGGGAACTAGTGGGGAGGGCTTCCTTTGGACATATACGTAGTGTCTTACGGCCTGTGCTGACGTAAGTATTTTAGTTATAAAACTAGGCTCACTCATCACTTTTACATCTTTTCCCTCTTATATGGCTTTTATGGCGCAGCGGCGTTGTGTTCCACCACTCAACACGCAATATCTCGAAAATTTGGCAGTGTATAGGGGAACGAAATTTTTTAAATGCGTTCTATTCTTATATATGCTAGATATATTTTTAATATATTAAAATATTTAACAATTATATTTTTTTTATTTATTAAATCAATTAAATGCTTTCAGTTTGTATTATATTTTCATAGGCATTAGATAATACTTGCATATTTATTTTCAGACACTTTGATCGTCACGAATTATGGGTGCCGAACGATTTCGCTGTACATACTTTTAAAATCATCATGTTTTCTATTCAAGTAAGTCCTTTTTTTATGTAATATTTTATATACAGCTTCACGTTTTATTCCGCGTGGCGAGGTAGGCAGTGATATTTTAACACCTATCTTAACGTTGTTACTCCGGGCGCGCAAATCTTTCTCGGGAAAATGTCGGCCAGCGCCGAAATAAGCTTGTGTCTTCAGTTGAGGCCTTCCTCGGGAATGTTCTCTTATGGGGTTAAAGGAACTTGGTTTAATTCAATCATAAGAAGACACAAGTTTGCGCGTTAACCACAAATAAACCTGTGTCGTATCGCCAATCTTCCAAAACACTTTTTTTTACAGCCACGTCCAATGTTAGCATAGGGGGATCAGCGTTTCGAGTGACTGCCAGTATCGCAATCATATGGAAAACAAGGGCAAAATTGGCTTCAAAGAAACTGGGGGTCATCAACAGAGCGAGAAAGTACTTCACTTCAAAACACCGATTGGTTCTTTCCTGTTTCGGCCTCATATGGAGTTACTGTACGTAACTCATCTTTGGGTTGGTGCACCCCAGTATCAGCTTGACCCATTTGATCGTATACGATGTGGAGCCTTTCGAAACGTTGGGGACCCGATGATTTGTGCAGGACTTGATACATTAGCTTTGCGTACAGATGTCTCCTTGCTGTGCATCCTCTATCGTATTTATCATGGGGAGTGTTAAGGAAAACTGTTTGACCTGTTACCTGCCGCCAAATTTTCTAACTGCACAATACGTCACGAATTTAAATATTATCCACACCATCTGAATACGTGGCACTCCGCCAGTGTGTGGTTTCAATTGCATTTAGGAGCTTCCTTTTACACGCCACGCAGCAGTGTTTCCAGGCAGGTGTCTGCTGTTGCAGGCGCAGTACTCGTACAGCGTGGTGGAGGCGCTGATGCAGCACCTGGACGCGAGCGCGGGCGCGGAGGCGCGGCTGCGCGTGCGCGTGCGGGCGGCGCGCGCGCACGTGCTCAGCAACATCGTGGCCATCGCGGCCGGCGACAGCGTGGGTGCGTGTGTCCTTAATCACAATTACACTGTGATTCATTTTTGTCTTTTTTTTATAAAACAAAAATCTAAATAAAAGCAAATATGACATATGGCATTTTTTTCCTTTGCAGGTCCTTCTGTATTGGAAATTATAAACAATTTACTGACAAACCTACGAACATCAGTAGCGAGAGATTCTGAGGTAAAGTATTTAACATATATTTTAATATATATTTTTAATGACTCCTATTTTTATTCAAAAATATAGACCACTTTACCCCTTAATGAGACTGTATCCATAACTGTCGATGTCGTGTATGAAATATCAAATAATTAACAATTGTGCCACGATCGTCAAGATCAGTAATTGTTATTATTTTCTTTTTCATTTATCATTAGGGACGTTATTCATGTAAGATTTTTATGTCATTGTATTGATACAACAATCGTATACTAATTCATTTTAAACCAAAAAATTAATATTTTGCTTTGAATTTCACAATAAACTTGGGGAAACGTGAATAATGTGACTGTGTTAATAATTAAGTCTAGTAATTATATTTTCCTCATTAAATACGAAAAATATACATATATCTAATATAAAAGTTTCAATTCACAGAAAGAGTCTGACGAACGTCTCTACCAAGAAGCTCTAATAAATGCTTTGGGTGAGTTCGCGGACCACTTACCGGATTTCCAAAAGATCGACATCATGATGTTCATAGTGAGCAAGATACCGGCGTCCCGCGGGAAGTCCACTAAGGCGGATGCAATGTTACAGAGTATACTGCTTAAATCATTACTTAAGGTTGGTATTTTAAGCCAATAATTATACTTAAAAGTATTTCTTTTTTATTATATTGGAAAATTATGTTGCTTAGTATTCTGCTTAAATCATTGCTTATGGTAATTTAGGTTTAGTTATAAGTTAGGAGTAGTTTTTCTAAATTGTCAAATGTTTGCACCGTTCACTCTTAATCCCACATATAGCAATATATGCAGAGTGAACCTAGTGTTAAGGTGTTCCGGAATAGTGTCAAGTTATTTGCAAAAATAAAAAATAAAAAAGTTACAGTTCAGAAAACTTCTACTATTTAAAGATAACACATTTTTTTTCGCAATTCATATCGTGCAATCAGCCGCAGTAGCTATGAGCAGATGAGTGGAAGGCAACAGTCTTGTTAAGTGCTACTCCCAGTGGAGCACACCCTTTTATTTATGTAGTCAGTTTTTATGCTAACTACACTGGTCGAAGATGTCTCGTGCATTCTTGAGGCGGCGAATGCTTTCAGGTATTGTTAACTGTCTAGCAAGATGGTTGGGATGTTTTTCGAGCCTTGCTTTGTAGTTATCACTACAAGAAGCAATTTCCTCTTTCACCAATGGGACATCAAAGTGTTCATGAAGCTCGCTTGTTTTAATGAACCAGGGTACGCTTGATATCTGTCTGAGAATATTATTTTGCACCCTTTGCATAATCATGATATTGCTGGCATTAGCAGCGCCCCATAATTGTATACCAAAAGTTCAGATAGGTTTTATCATAGACTTATATATAAGCAATTTATTGTCAACTGACAGCTTAGAGTTTCTTGCCATTAGCCAATGTAGACATTTGTATTTTAGGTGAATCTCGTCCCTTATGGTTTTGATGTGTTTTTGCCAAGTAAGTCTACGATCCAAATGCACACCCAGATATTTTACAGAGTTTTGATGTATGAGTTGAATACCATTTAGTGTGACAGGTGTGCAGTTTTTCTTACGTACGGTAAATGTGACGTGTACTGATTTGGCTACATTTACATCCACTCTCCATTTTACCAGCCATTCCTTCGTCGTATTAATGCTATTCTGTAGAATCTTGGATGCTTCAATTGGTCATTTGTTTGAAGCCAAAAGTATCGTCTGCAAAGGTGGCGATTGTTACATCAGGGTTTTGTGGCAAATCAGATGTAAATAGTGTATACAAGAAAGGTCCCAAGACAGAACCTTGTGGCACACCCGCACTGACTTCATAGAATCCTGAGGTGGTGTTTCTCTGCTTGACTTGAAATATTCTATTAGAAATATAAGATTTCATGATTCCGTAGAATGAATGCGGTAGTAGGGTTTTTATCTTATACAACAAACCCCTGTGCCATACTCTATCAAAAGCCTGCTGTATGTCTAGAAAGGCCGATGAGCAATACTTTTACTTTTCAAATGAATTTTGAATTTTTCTACATACTCTATGTACTTGTTCTATGGTGGAGTGTTCCTCCTGAAAACCAAACTGGTGATCCGGTACAATGGATTTCTTATCTAGATCAAGATTAAGTCTAAAGAGTAGGCACTTTGAGTGAGTTCATGAGGAGGTTTACCAGGTTTGTAGATCATGTAGGGAAGTACACAATCCTCATCATGGCATTAAAGGCCATTGTAAAATATACCACGGCTTTGCGTGGTAGTTCTTCGAGAACCTTTTTGTCGATGAGGTCGAACCCACTTCACACAACGATATGGCCTCATGCAGTAATTTTTGGTGTGCCGTGCTGGCATTTTTGGCATTGCACTACTGAGTTGCGTTTCCGTGGATCTTCTATAACAACCGATTGGTAATATATATATTTAATATTTTTAGCTGCTTTGTTACTCGGGCCTTGTTCCAGGGTAGCAAAAAATGTAGAGGTTGGCTTCCTATCTGATCCATACTTTGCATTTATAATCTCGCCTATAACAATGTTTCCCGTGTTTTACAGTGTTTCTTTTATTACCGAGATTGGTGTTGTATGATGCAAATTTCTAATTACAATTCTATATGGTCTCTTGTCTTTTCTATTGAAGGTCGTCCGATAAGACCATTCTCTCTAACTACCTTTATACTTTTTTTATATGTCTCTACTGTATTACAGCTTACCCTTAGTTAATTTTTATTAATAATTTAGAAGGCGAAATCTTTTTTATTGACAACATTTTCTAAAAGTTCAGTAAGTTTGTTGACATCTTCTATACTATAGAGAATTATTGGTGGTGGTTTGGAATTTATCTTAGGAATATAACTGTTCACTTCTTGTACGTCAGTTGGAAGTACATTAAAACTATTTGTTACTGTTATTTTCTCAGACGAGGGAGAAAATACTTTTTTCCTCTTGAAATCTCTCAGGGTCGGTACTCTTTGCCAGGCGGGAGGACCGACATTTTGATGATTAATCTCAATCAAATCGATTGCTCTCTTCACGCATTCTAAAAGACCACTATTCAGAAATTTCAGTTATTTTAGGGCATCCTTTATATGTGTATGTACTTTTAGTAGCAAGACTACTTATACTTCTCAGTCATACGGAGATATCTTCTGTCGGAGTGGTCGTGATTTGTGTGATTTGTTTTTCTTTTCTATTGGAAAACAAAATTGCAAGATTTCTTCATCTGTTCCTAACTTCAGCAGTGCGGTGCAGTTGTTAATGGAACAGTAAGTGTAGGACTTTATCAGGTCTGTCCATTTTGTGGGCAACCAGCCATTGTAACCCTTGGACTCTCTCTTGTACTATTAGGCATTCTAAAGAATTGTAAATAAAAAAAATCAGCTTCACGCTGTATCCCGCACACAGCAGGGTAGGCAGAGGTAACCTAGCGTTAACAGACTGTTTACCACTTTCTGGCGAATAAAGAATTGTAATCTCAGATAAAATCTCTTGAGTGTCCACTTATGCCGGTTATAGTGGAGTTGCATCTTTTTAACTCTTTCTAAGGTTGTCGGCTTTGTGGGCCCACGAATATTTGCAAGTGCCTACACGGATCCGGATGTTATTACCCATTTGTGTTGTTCTCCTTCCATGTATATGGTTTGCCATGATATGACTGGTTGCCTCTCATGAGAAAACAGCAGTAGTTTTCTGTTGCGTTTAGAAGTTATTTAGACGTCACTTCTGAACCGTTTTTCCGTTGAATTCGTATAATAGACTTATTAAATAATAATCGTGCAGGTGGGAACAACCTACAAAACAACCGAACTGAGCAAGGCGTTCCCGGCCGCGTTCCTGGAGGCGCTGCTGCGGCTGGCGGGCGGGCCGGGCGGCGCCGGCGACGCGGCTGCGCGCGCGCTGCTGCAGCGCATCCTGCACACGTTGCTGGACCGGCGCGGCAACGCGGCGCGCCTCGCTCTGCCCACGTCAGTGTACATATGTTCCTCACACGTTATGCTCTCCTAGTAGGATTGATGACAATGGACAAAGTGAAGGAGACACGAGAACCTCTTTCTACCCCGCTGAGGTTAAAACGTAAAGCTAAAATAACAAAATAAATATATATAGGCGCGCTCTGGCTTATGTCATACAATTCTCGTATCCAGGATAGTAACAGTACTTGTGTTACCTTAAAGATGAAGGTGAGGAGGTGTTACTATAGCAATGTTTATGATATAACTTTTTACAGTAACATTACCACCTAAGATAACGGTACTTATACCATTCCAAAATATATTCCTGATAGGAAACATATGTACAAGGTTTCAATAAAAACCCATGACCTTTAAAAAAGCAAAAACATAGAATAACTGATATCGCTTATGGTTGCACGATGTCTAGTAGGTAGGTTCTTATACAATTTTTTAATGCTATATTTTAAAATTTTATTTCAGCGTAGAATATGCAGAGCTCGGTCTTGTAGTGGAGAAGTGTTCTCGTCCAGACCTGATCTTCATCAGCAAGCACGGATACGCTATATTCAGCTCGCTATATGACGGTAGGTAACATGGAGTCAACGCCTGGTTACCAGAACGAAGTAATGAAAGCTTAAAATATTTTATTCCGTCCAGTGAGAATCAAACCTCTAACCGTTTGTACGCTTGTGCCCCTGCGCAAAGACGGCCTCATGTTTATATTAATAATACAAATTATAATTCTAACAATAGATTTTTTTATAATAAAATAAGTAGGAGGCAGTCGTGGCGCAGGGCCACAAATGTGTGACTCTAAACACGACGGTTTGTAGGTATGACCACTTGATGAAATGAAGTATTTATTTAAATGTATATTTCCATTTCTTGGCTCTGGTATCGAGACTAAGTGCGGCGATGAGTTCCGCCACTTAACACGCAATACCTCCAGAATACGGAAAATGAGAAACGGAGTATCTTACCACTAGGTTCCTTCTGCCTACCCTGCTGTGTGTCAAATAATTATGTTTATTATAATTTCCAGGCCTACAACTGGAGTCTAATACATCTGAGAACGTAAGCGCTATCTACACTACCTTAGCGCTGCTGTGTATAGAGCTGGCCTCTGAGGAGACTGTGTGTGACATGCTACAAGTTATACTGTCGTAAGTATTAGATTTATACCTTATACTTATAGTATGCATGTTGTGACGTATTTAACTGCTTTGTGATGGATGTGGGTTCAAATCCCTTTTAGGAGATTGATTTTTTTGTAATATGTATGTTTCTAAGTCTTACTTAGAGAAAGTGTGATATTTGTTTTCATTATGTTCTTGAAATCAATAACGTATGGCGAAAAGGATAAAACTATTCTGTATTCTGTATCCCGCATGTATGCTGCTATAGCAAGATAGATAGAGAAACCTAGGGTGAAGACGTCCCGTTCCCCACGAACCGTCCAATTTTGAAATTTTGCTTGCAGAGCAACGATTTTAACGCTGCGCGTTGTCTTGTTTCCAGTCCGAAGAAATTAAATTAAATTGGGAATTAAACCAAAAACCGTTTCCACAACGGCCTCTCGGTCTCAGTTACAATTTTTGCCCTTCAAATAAAATCTCAAATCGTTCCTTCCACAGAATCCAACACTCTGCGATATCGAACCCGGTACTGTCAACAGCGCAGCAGTGTCAGCTGCACGCGGTGTCGGTGTCGCTGGCGGCGTTGGTGCCCCACGTGCTGCTGCTGCCGCGCCTCGCCGAGTATATCGCCCAGGTGGGTACTAGGAGAGCATGTTAGGTGAAGAGGTCGTCTACATTCAACTCAACGCTGCGTTTTACATGACATGTTGCGAGCTTTTTAATGTAATAAATAAATATCGGCGCCTGTTTATACACTACTTACAGTACAGTATATATACTCATATATCACCGACGGCGCTAGTGTTACACATGCCGCTCGGTGAAACTCAATAACGCGCTTTGCCAGAGCGAGAAAATGAAAATATAAAATATTTAATTCTCTTGAGTAGGAATCGAGCCCACAACCTATCGCGTTTACAGCCACGCCTTTGTACCGCCACGACTGGTCTCAGTTTACAGCTTAGGTAAGGTAGAAATTGCGAAAACGAAACTTAACGCTGCCCATTGTGTGACATGATGTGTGTTATGTAATTTAACTCATATTGAGATATGCCTGCTCTCCTGACAATTCGCAGCAGATACCTGGGAACCTAGTGTTAAGACACTTCGTTCCCATTAAGACACTTCCTGTTCTCCACTTTCCGCCTAATTCTAGTGCATTTCCTATTTAGCAACTCAACTCGGCCCTTTGCCAACATGTCTTTTTCGAAATATATACTGGATAAATATATGGGCTTAAAATCCACTCCATGGATTGGTTTAATGATTGTTAAGAAAATTTAAGAGATTTATATTTATGTGGTACTTTGTTTTTTTTTCTTACAGAATCAACAAATTAAAGTTGGAATTTTATTCATATGAAAAAAAAATTATAGATACCGTAATTTGAACATTTTGTAATTATAGATAATAGAGGCCCGTCGCGAAGAAGGCCCACATCTGCTGCCGCCATTATTAGACGAGTATGAAGATCTGACACCAGCAAAGATGCCGAATAAGTTACCGTATTTGATGATCGATCAAGTAAATATTTTTTAATTAAAAATAAAGATAGATTTAATTATAAATAAAGATTAAAAAACTACGCGTATAGGTATATTATCAGAAGGTTGTTACAATTTAAAAAAATATTTTGTATATTACTTTGTATTGAATGAAATAAAATAAAGGTAAGTTTTGTTTTGTTTTTTAATTATGAACGCTTTTAAAGAGTTATATTTATTTACTTAAGCAAATAGCAGTTATTTATTTTTATGATTTTTTTATGTAGCATATCTGTTATACTTTGCGTTAATAACCGTATAAAAAACATGTCTCAACTCTTTGTCTTTTATCAACATATTTTAAGTACTGAATGTTGGCAGGTAAATTCAATGACCTTCAAAAGCATGGGACTTGGGTGCTAGTTCTCAATTCTTAGTCTATGAACGCTACTTTAAAAAATAGTAGTATTAGAATATATTGTAATATAATAATAATGTTTTTGTGCAGATGGCGCTGGGCGAGTGCCTGAAGGCGTGCGGCGTGGAGGCGGCGCGCCTGCAGGGCGCCTCGCCCTACAGCGCCGCCGCCGCGCTCGCGCACCGCCACAGCTGGGTCGAGGCCGGTACGTGAGCACTGTACGCGAGCGTGCATCTGTACTGTACGCGCGCGTGCGTCTGTACTGTACGCGCGCGTGCGTCTGTACTGTACGCGCGCGTGCGTCTGTACTGTACGCGCGCGTGCGTCTGTACTGTACGCGCGCGTGCGTCTGTACTGTACGCGCGCGTGCGTCTGTACTGTACGCGCGCGTGCGTCTGTACTGTACGCGCGCGTGCGTCTGTACTGTACGCGCGCGTGCGTCTGTACTGTACGCGCGCGTGCGTCTGTACTGTACGCGCGCGTGCGTCTGTACTGTACGCGCGCGTGCGTCTGTACTGTACGCGCGCGTGCGTCTGTACTGTACGCGCGCGTGCGTCTGTACTGTACGCGCGCGTGCGTCTGTACTGTACGCGCGCGTGCGTCTGTACTGTACGCGCGCGTGCGTCTGTACTGTACGCGCGCGTGCGTCTGTACTGTACGCGCGCGTGCGTCTGTACTGTACGCGCGCGTGCGTCTGTACTGTACGCGCGCGTGCGTCTGTACTGTACGCGCGCGTGCGTCTGTACTGTACGCGCGCGTGCGTCTGTACTGTACGCGCGCGTGCGTCTGTACTGTACGCGCGCGTGCGTCTGTACTGTACGCGCGCGTGCGTCTGTACTGTACGCGCGCGTGCATCTGTACTGTACGCGAGCGTGCATCTGTACTGTACGCGCGCGTGCGTCTGTACTGTACGCGAGCGTGCATCTGTACTGTACGCGCGCGTGCGTCTGTACGTACTTACCTATGTGTCCCCCCCAGGAGCAGTGCAAGGCCGCGACAGCTTGGCGGACATTGCGGCCAACACGGAGCTCGACAGCGCCAACAGCTCGCCCGGAGTGCAACGCGTACGTATGCCAATTGGTACTTTTGTATCTTATAGCGCGTGGGTATGAATACTGTTACTTCCAAATATTCTTACGTCTACTCTTCTTCCTTGTTTATATAGAACGATGACGAAAGGTGATGTTTATGCCACTGGGTAATATATATACGATAGTCGTTGGAGTTTTTAATTTTTTTGCATAATACATAAATATAATTAATTAAAAAAAATATTGTCTTGAAAATCGTTCATCGTTAATTATCGTCTGTAATTTCGGCCCTTACATAGTCAAAAGATGAATTTCTTTATTTTTTCAAAAAAAATCATAATACTTAAAAATAATTTATTGTTTATTGTTATTTTGTAAAATAATGTAAAGTTAAAAATAAACATTTTCCTATTATAGGTATTAATTGTATGTAAACGATAATGTAATTAATATATATGATAAGGAAATTAGATATAATAATACATTTAAAAAGGGTACGGACCAAGTGTCTGTAGTGTTAAGAAATAACAATAAAAAAAAAATAAAAATAATAATAATTTATTCAAACAGCGAACTCAATATGACGACCTCGACGAAGAATACAGAATGTTTATAGAGAAATACAATTATAACTATCGTCCGTCTATGCATATGTTTGGAACTTATGTAAATATGTATTTATTTTGTTTATTTATATTTTGAATTAAAACGGTGGTTGTGGGTTCGATTCCTATTGATCTCATATTTATATTTATGTATAAATTTCGTAGGTCTTTTTAGAGAAATGAAAAAAAATGTTTTAAACAATTCATACACTTAATGTTAGTATTGAGTACTTCAAGAGTTACAACAATTTTGTAATAGGACAAGAATAATAAAATAACATTTTTTTTTTCTTTAGTATTTTCGATTAGCTGATAAACTTAGTTGTATTCCCGGAATATTTTCGATACAGTTAAAAAATATAATAAATATAATAAAATTTCAAATTCTACGCGAAGACATTTTCATGTAAAAAATTACCTATATCAAAAATAATCCATAACCCTTTTTTAAGTAGTCTATATTAATTTTAGAGAAGCGACAGTGACTTTTGGCAATGGAATCATGAGATCGATGTACCTTTACGTGATGTAAGGAGAGAGAAAATCGATTTGGTTATTATACTATATTAACGTATTTCATAAAAAAAATGATTCGTTTGATTGATTTTTATATAGTCAAGTTTTATCTTCACATTTTGTGTTTTTTTATTTATGCACTGAGGAATGGAAAACCTTAAGAAACATACAAAAAATAATGTAGCGGCCCTTACGAGCATAGACGCTTTGAATGGTTGCAGCACGCCACGGCGTCGGAGGCCGTGAGCCTGGAGGCGCTGCGGCGCGCGGCGGGCGGGCCCAGCGAGGCGGAGCGGCGCGAGGCGGAGCGGCGCCGCGCCACGCTCAACTGCGCCTTCCGCACCGCGCCCTTCGACCACCTGCTGCACCTCACGCAGCCCAAGGTGCGCCAGGCAGACAAAACTAACTCTTGCTTTTGTTGTTTTTGATCATATTATATAAAAAATAAAAATGCATATTCGAATTAATACAACGTACTTAATAATGTTTCCAGTACGAAATAAAAGACAAACTAGAAGAGATATTCAACTCGCTGTCGGAAGACCCTCTACTCTCCAGCGGCGGTTCCCCCGGTGGGCCGAAACCGCCACCCTATACTAAATATTTCCCCGAGCTCTTCCTATACTAAATTATATGTAAGTATTAGTAACTAAGTTGTGTGAATCAATAGAACTAATAATACTATTGTTATATAATTCTGAGATCGTCGTGGCGGTACAGAATCTGATTAAAAACGGAAATGTTGCGGGTTCTATTCTCACTCGTGAGAATAAATTATTTTCATTTCTTTGCTTAGGTAACAAGTCAAACGACAACATCCAGTAATGTCGTAAAAACGCCCCGACACAAATTGAAAATGTAAACAAGATGATATTGTTAAAGTAGCAAAATATAAAATATGGAATCTATCAGACCAATAAAAGTTGCTTACATTTTCATTAACCAGAAAAGAACTGAGGATCTTCAAACAAGCTGAACTTATTTTCAAGAAACATAGCTTTTAGCTATGTTTCATGAAACTCGATTAAACCGCCTTTAAAAAAAAATCCGGATCAAAATCACGTCGTCCGCCTAGGAGGTACAGTGCCTCAGAGTTTGCTTCGTTGGTTAAAATATAAATAGCACTAGATTCTTTCAAGTTATTTTTTGAATATAATAAGTATAAAACAAGTCCATAAAGTCATAACATTTGTTTTTTAAGTATAAATCCAAATACTTGAATGTTTTGTAATATATTTTTTCAGGTGGCCGGATAGATTCCACGAGTTCTCCACAATAAATGATATAATATATGATATCGTACCATTAAAATGAAAGTGATGTTACTAAATAAAACAAGTTTATTCAAAAGTCATTATCTAAGACCATTTTAGCAAAATTATTAATTATAAAAAAAAGTATTGAAGTCACTTTCATACTTAACTTATTTTGTCATGATAATGAATATACATAAATTCAGCTTATAATGGCTGCTTCGCATAATTATATATAGTATGTTTTATAAATTTGACAGTTGAAATTGTTATTTTGTTTTGTTATGTACATATAATTTAATAAAAAATATCTATTTTTTGTTTTTAAATTTAAGGATATTTTTTCTCCTTTTTTGGCATGTAGATACTATATTAAATTCAGTGTCGAAAAAATGGGTAACGGAAGTGTCTTAACATTAGCATCCGATCTGGGAACTTAATGTTAAGAACCTTCTCTTTTCCTACCCAGTCATCTACGTAATACAGCATTATGCTAAAGAAGAATTATTAAATTCATATATGGCTTGTTTTTATCCTTGATTTTCTGATTTTATATCTTTTGTGCATTTTTTCTATTTCTTTATTTTACTATTATATTTACAAAAACTTTCAAAATGTATTTTTATATATATATATATATATATATATATATATATAAAACAATAAATTAAATATTAAAATCTTTATAAAGTAACATAATAAAAAGCAACGCTACATATTTCTGTTTCTAATATACTCATAGTAATTTTAAATTTAATTATTAAAATTGTTTCAATTATATATATATTTATAATATATATTTACTTAAATTTATATTTCCATTTTTTCGCTCTGGTGTCGAGGCAAAGCGCGTCGTTGAGTACTGCCACTCAATACGCAATGCCTCTAGAATCCGGCAGAAAGTGGGGAACGGAGTGTCTTAACACTAGGTTCCCTCTGCCTATCCTGCTGTGTGCGGGATACAGCGTGAAGCTGATTGATATTACTATAAAGTTCCATAGAGTTATCTTAGTTTTAGTAGAATTTTTTATTTTATAATAAAAGTATTGATCAAGTTTTTAAATGAGTTTAGTATATTGTATAAGAAATGTTACGGTATTTGTGTATTTTATTATTCATTATAGTTTTATTTTTAGAATTATTAATTCACAAAATTAATCAGTTCTGTAAAAAAAGATTTTAATATCAAAATAATGCAAAAGCTGTTTGGATACCCATGATTATACTTTAAGTTGTATTCCAATATTATAGATTTATTTTATTATTGCAATAGAATTCTTGTATGGAACTAATAATTCGTACAAAAATTAAAATACATTAAATTTGTGACATTTTTGTATAAATAGTTTGTTGTCTTTTTGGTGTTAGTTATATATTATGGTGAAAGTGATTATTTAACAGTATTTAGTATCAATTAAGTTATATATAACTTTAGCAGTGATATGGTCGAGGATGAATTTATTTTAGGTAATTTTTGTTGCACTCAGATATGTAAATTAACGTTTAACTGGGTTTAATTAGTCACTTAATTTGTATTTGTACCGTTATATTGTATCAAATTAACTTTCACAAAAAACTATTAGCTTAATGCCAGTTAACGCTAATTGATAACACTTTGTGTGACTTTTGTTTTTTTTTATTTTGTTTGAATATACTGTGTATAAATAAGAGTGTTAACATCGAAGTTTTGTTTTTTTTAAGTATTGCCTTTTATTTATTTATACCTTAATTTATATGTTTTATAATATATCACTCTTAACCAATGCTAAAAGTAAATGAAATTAAATGTGGCAGGTAAATTTTTTTATAATAGTTGAATATAAATGGATAACAAACTAACTATAAAATAGATGCCGCTATAGAAAATATCCTTTCTTTTAGTTAATTGATAAAAAGCGTACGGAAGACGTGGATGTAGCTTGATAGGGACGTATGGCTTAGTGGTCAGAGCTCTTGGACTATAAGCAAGAGGAGGAGGAGTTCGAGACGTTAAAAAAATTATTTATTTTCAAAAATACATTTTTTTGTGCGGAATAATACTTGTTATGGAATAAACATGTTAGAATTTTAATACTTATGTCATTTTGATGCATGTCCTTTTTTTTGCTAATTTTATTCAGATTTTTTGCGCTAGTTACGTTTTTTGTAATGGAATCTCTTACATTTATTTTATATGAAGTGAGAAACAATGTTACAATATACAAATAATATCTTTCTGGAAAATTGTTATTATTACAATTTGTCTCTTTAATCACGTTGAAGTAAAAATTAATAATAAATAAGATGACGATGCTCAAAAGGACGTTGCATTTTTTTTCTGTTACTAAGAATCAAGAACTAAGATGCGAAACCAATTATATTGTGTTAAAAAGTGGATTTTTCTATCATTTTAGATTAAACTACTTGGTCGAATATATATGTATGACTGATAATTTCAATAGTCATTTTGCTATTAATATATAAACTATTATTTTTTTTTTTTACAAAAAAATAAATTGTTTATAGATTATAAAAGGAAATTGTATTTTGAAGGGTAGGCGTATTCTTTTTAATATTTTTTATCACATTCCAATTTTTCAGGATATTATTATGGAATCTTTGATGTATATAACAACAAATACAGAAATTTGTGTGCTATGACCACTCAATATTTAATAGAATTGAGAAAATAAAATTGTTTTTCTTATTTTTTTCATTGTCATATTATGTCATCCAAAATGCACTATTAAAGAACAAAATGTTTTTCGATATATTTTTTAATTATCCCGTAAATAAATTCACTCAGTAATAGATTTTTTCTGAAATTTGGAACTACATTTTATTTTTAAGATGTTATATTTCAAATTAGTTTCTTATTACTTTTCATATATGGATTTTTTTTTGTTAAACATGAAGGAAATAAAACGTTGTACACTTAAAGAAAAAGACTATCATTTGAATGGCTCATTTAAACTGATATTTGCACAAAATGTTCTGTATATGTATAAATATTTCTATTTGACTTTATGATTTTTATGTGTGCAGAATATTAGATTATATTTTTATTTTTAGGATATTTGAGCAGATAGGATTTATTTGCAATTGTGCCCAAATTATAAGAATTATACTTAGTTATTGATTTGTCATTTCTTTACTAGTATCATAGTACAAGAGGTTTTGAGTTAATTATTATTTTTTATAATTATTTTCTTTTATTTATACTATATGGTTATAAGGCCTGTCTACGACCTGGTCCGTTTCCAGGAGGCGCGGGTTCAAGTCCCGCTACGTTCAAATTTTTAAAAAATGTTTAAAAAAGCACAACATGTGACTGTAAAATAAATTGGTTATGGGTTCGATCCTCACTCGAGGAAATGAAATATTTATTTAAATTTATACTCTCATTTCTTCGCTCTGATGTAGAGGCAAAAGCGCGGCGTTGAGTTCCGCCACTCAATACACAATGCCTCCAGTATTTGGCGGAAAGTTCAGAACGGAGTAGTCTCACAATCGATATATAATATTACAATTACTAATTTTGTTATTCAAAAACGTATTCTTTTATTATTTATATAATCTAATACTATATATAATACTGATTTAAATCAATTCTCCACTTTCCCCACATTAAATCGTTCGCACTTTACACAAAATCGTTTAAAAGTATTATTTTTATTAAAATTACTAATCTTACATTGACTATCTTATGGAGGTAAATCAAGCATTTACTCAGTAAGATGGTATTTTTTCTTTACCTGTAATAGAAAATTATTAACTTTAAATTACTTGTATTTTTCAATCACTGCCTCTTGTACTATTGAGATTCCTATATTTATCGTATGGGGCCATCTGTAAATAACGTCATACGTTTAGGAAGAAGGTCAACAGTCAAGGTCAGTCTGATATTGTTGGAGAAGCGGTGGGCAGAGATCCTAAATTTCGCGATCATACAAGTCATAATATAATTCATCTAAGTATTTAAAACACAAAAAAATTGTGTAAACAAAAATCTTTTTTGTGGGGAACGGGAGTGTCTTAATGAGAACAGAGTGTTTTAATACTAGGTTCCCTCCGCGTAAAGCTAAAAAAAACTGAAATGCAGTTTCAATTCAATAATTTTAAAGTGTAAAATTACAAATGATGTGGCTACAAACAAGGTGTCTCAGAACATGCGCGGTGGAGATATTACTATTGAATCTCTGATATAGATAATTCTTAAATTGTTTTTTTTTATTCCCAAGCATTATTCAAACAGAACTTTTTTTTTTAATTATTAATACATTTTTATTTATTACTTTATTTTAATGTGACCATCTGGGATAAGTACGGAAAAGGAGTCAAAAAAACTCATGATATTCGAGTGTTGTAATTTGTGGATGGCTCCCTAGCTACTTTATAAGCATTTACACATTTATAAACCGATCTTGAGATGCTGTTTTCATTCATAAATTATAATATACGAAATAAAACGGCATTTCAAGATGGATCTTAGAGGTGAGGACGGTTTATAAATCATCTAAAATGTAACCACTGTGTCAATAGGCCAAATGTTTTTTCTATAATCACTTGAGTAAACTGCCATAGAAGGGATGCATTCTGAATTGAAAATTCTAAAATTTTATATTGCAAGTATTTAAATATGGTTGTTTATTAAGCTTAGAATATAATATATACATATACAGTTGTTTAGTAGATTTGAATATTTGAATTGAAATATTTTGGACCAATTTGTTTAAATTTCTCTTAAATTATATTAATAATCACATCATCCTCTGTAGTTATGAGAAATATTTTAAGAATTTCTATGAAAATTAACCTCAAAAAATATATTGAACTGTAATTCAATTTAAATGTTTTTTTTTCTTTTATTTATATATCAAGAATCTTTACTACTCTACTTATAAGTGCTACATTATTCTCTACTTTTTTTGACTATATGTTATTTGTTTTCTCGCAAGTTCTTAAAATATTTCGATACCTTAAAATGTGTAGTGCATAAATTATATAATCTTGTAGGGCCTCATGTGCATTTTTATTGACTTATACTTTTGTTATTGTACTTGTACTCGTGTTAGTTCATTAGGTTGTGTTCAAACAATAATAAATAACCTTTCCAGTTGTATTTTGTTTAATTTTTTCAATATTTATTTATTTCAGCTTCACGCTGTATCCCGCAGATAGGTAGGCAGGGGAAATTAGTGTTAACTCTGCGTTCCCCACCTTCCGCCAAATTGTGGAGGCATTGCGTGTTGAGTGGCGGAACTCAATGTCGCGCTTTGCCTCGGTACCAGAGCATGGAAATGAAAATAGTAAACATTTTTTTATGGAAAAGGACAAGACAAACGAGCGCTCGAGTCACCTGATGGTAAGTGTTTACCGCCGCCCACGACCCCGTGCAACACTAGAGGAGCTACAGGTTGCGGCCGGTTACGTTGCTGACCTTTAAGGTGAAGGTACCCATGTCATATCGAACTGGAAACACTGCCGCGGGTAGGCCATTCCACAGTTCCGTGGCGCGGGAAGGAAGTTCCTACGAAACCGCACAGTAGCGGATTGCCACGTATCCAGGTGGTGTGGATGATATTTTAGCTTGTGACGTACTGTGCGGTGTCATTTCCTTGAATGGGAATCGAACCCACAATCGCGCTTACGTCACACGCTTGTGCCCCTGCGTAAGTAAACTGAATACTTATATTTCCACCAATAAATAGGATGCCAATGACCGAGCGAGCAGAAAGAGTTAAATGAACTCTCTCGAGTGGAGCGAAGTAATTGACAAAACACTCTGTTGATGGAAATGTAAACCTATTTTTTCTAAATAGTGTCAATTCCGCCTAAATATTACTCACTCATTTCTCTTTCACGGTGGAAAACGTCCTTCAGAAACAGCATCTTGTTTTTAATTTAATATTTTTTTTTCGTTAAGAATTCTAAATAATATTGAATTGATTTTCAAAATTCATTTCACGAATTTTCAAATGCTGGACAACTTTTTAAGGCAAAGGAGACAAACTATTCCATACATTTTTGGGCCCAGAATGTAAAGAGATGAAAATGGTATGATTGAATAGATTAAGGTACATCATTCCCTCCCTGAAGTCTATGTAAATTTTAGCAATCTGAGAGCTGAGTTATTAGAGATTTGATAAAAGTGAGGTTAATTTCGCAGGACAATTTCTTGAATATCAATTTTTATAAGATATGTGATTACTGAGTTGTTTAAGCATTAATGTTTATTATTTATAAATAAAACACATTTTAATAAATATTTTATTCTTCTTCTATTATTAAAATGTCATCTGAGAAGTGTGCAGGTGGAACTAAATTATTTTGGTCCCTAGCCCAACTAAAGTACCATAATACTAAAGTACCATAATACTCATAACATGAGCACAGTAGCCTACCATTCGTCTTCCTTTTTTTTTATGGAAAAGACAAGGCAAACGAGCGTTCGGGTCACTTGATGGTAAGTGATCACCGCCGCCCACGACCCCGTGCAACACCAGAGGAGCTGCAGGTGCGTTGCCTGCCTGCAAGGTGGTTTGGACTCCGGAGCCCGGCATTACCTGATGCGAAACGCAGTGGTATAAAGCCACTACTTCACGCCGGTTTCGGTTTAAATCCCGGGGGTGGTAATAATCCGGTCGAGTCTGCCCATGCGTGTTGCNGGTCGTCGGACTAGAGTATTGCAGTGTCCATTGGCTATCCCACAATTCACACAGCGATTCATATCCATAGCGTGGCGGTCGTAAGATCCAAAAGATTTCAGAGTCCAGTGGGGAAGCGAAGCAGAGTCAAAATCCGAGAAAAACAAAGCAGTAGTCGTTAAAAATATCAAACAAACGGGAAAACACTCAAAACGCATCGACACGAACGTAATGACAGATGCAAATGTTTTTTTTTATTTTTTTTATTTAATGGCCTGATTTTCAAAAATCATTAGACAAGGTATCATTGTCAATCAGCTGTCACATCTCTGATTTAAAATATGATTGACTTTAATCGATTAAGGATCTAAATCTTATTTTTTTCATTTTTCTCCACTTCTAGATTTTCAATTAATTTATTATTTGCTATTCCCAAAATAATAAAAAAATAGTAATTTTTTAGATCACATCTCAATTCTTTACGTGTAGGCCCAAAAGTTTCAGTCTCCTTTATATTTTAAAATCATATTTATTAAAGAAACTATTAAACATAGTCTTTGCCTTGTATGATTGATAAAAAAAACTCCATAGACTACCAATTTGACATTTATTGTCAACGTCGTTCCAATCAACTGCCGACATGGAATTTTTACTTTTTGTAAATTAAGTAATATTTGTTAAAAAAAAAAAAAAAATTGTATTTCTGTAGTGAATACAATGAATTTATTATTTTAGTATAAGCAATTTAACAATTTACAATCATGGCTAGAAGATATCGTGATGCTGCTGCTAAATTGCAGCAAAACGTCCAGAAACATCTTCAGGTGATTAAAGATCTTTCTTCTTCTGAAGAAGATGAGCCAGTTGAGTCGAGTGTCCTGGATACTGTATTCCAGAGCTACTGGCGGGGTGGCGGGGATACACAAATGCTTAATAGGACTAAACATCTACTAGAAGAAGCAATAAGTGGCCGATCCGTGACCTGCTTGATTTGCATTGGATCTATCAAAAGAACCGACGCTATATGGACGTGCGATCATTGTTATTGTTATTTCCATCTATCTTGCATACGGAAGTGGTCAAACGATAGTATAAGTCTACGCAGTGAAGAAACTCATGGCCCAATTGCTGTGTTCATGCCTAAAAAAATTGAATGGTGTTGCCCAAAGTGTAGAAATTCATACAATAAAGAGGAAATACCACGTAAATATCGCTGTTTCTGCGGTAAAACTGATGACCCTCCTTTCCATCCTTGGTTAATTCCTCATACTTGTGGAGAAGTATGTGGGAAAAGGTTGTCAGCGGGTGATAATTGTAAGCATAAATGTCTTTTATTATGTCACCCTGGGCCTTGCCCACCGTGTCCTCAGACTGTTAATGGAGTTTGCTATTGTAACAAGGAGCACAAAAGAGTAAGATGTAGTGCTGCCCACTGGTCATGTAAACAACAGTGTAACAAGAACTTACCTTGTAAATCTCATAAGTGTGAGGGTATTTGTCATGCTGGAGAATGCCCACCATGTAATTATACAAGTCTGCAATCATGTCAATGTGGAGTGGAAAAAATAAAACGCCCATGTAATAATTTAGTGTGGCAATGTCAAAAACAGTGTAATAAGCCATTTGCATGTGGGTTTCATAAATGTGACAGAGTATGCCATACTGGTAGCTGTGGACTATGTCCAAATTCTGGAGTCATATCTTGTCCCTGCGGTGCTAACCAACGATACATCCAGTGTCCAGATACTATTGAAACTTGCCTTGGAACTTGTGGAAAGAAATATGATGACTGTCATCATACTTGTCCATCTAAATGTCATAAAGGACCATGCCCACCTTGTCAAGTGCAGATTGAAAAGAAATGTCATTGTTCAACTCATACAAGACCACTGCCCTGTAGCAAAGAGTTCAGATGTGAGACTAAATGTAGAGGTGTCAGACCTTGTGGCAAACATGGATGTGGAAGAAAATGTTGTAATGGGAACTGTCCTCCATGTGAGAAACTGTGTGATAAGACTCTACAATGCGGCCGCCATAAATGTGCTATGATTTGTCATCATGGACCATGCTATCCATGCCCTCTTGAATCTAAAGTTACTTGCCGCTGCAAAGAGACATACATAACAGTTCCTTGTGGAAGAGAGAGGCACACAAGACCACCTAAATGCAGTCAACCATGTAAACTAAAGTATAAATGTGGCCATATTGATGAAAATAAACATTCCTGTCATTTTGGTGATTGTTCTCCATGCAAAGCAATTTGCAACAAGGCTTATAAGAAATGTGAACATAAATGTACAGCAACATGCCATGAATATGTACTGGTTACATTCAAACAAATTGAAAAGCCTGCTACACCATGGGAAGCTCAGCCGCCTAAATCAAAAATAGTTACGTTAGAATGTCCACCATGTGAAGCCCCTGTTACAGTGACATGTTTTGGAGAACATGAAGCAGATGAACAACCTTGTCACAAAGCTATTCGTCGACCATGCGGGAGAGCATGTGGTAAACCTCTGGCTTGTGGAAACCATTCATGTGAATTATTATGCCATTTATACAGCCAAGATGCCGACTATCCAAATGTGCCTTTTACATGTAAAGCTTGCCACAGAGAATGTTCTAAGATCCGTCCAGCCAAGTGTACTCACAAATGTGCTAAACAAGTTTGTCATCCTGGCCCGTGCCTACCTTGTGAGATCATGGAAAGAGTTTCTTGTCATTGTGGTGTAACAGAATTATATTTCCGCTGTAAAGAAGTAGCAAACACTAATGAGGTAACACTAAGTTGTAAACAAATATGTCCAAAGAATTTGGAATGTGGACATCGTTGCAAAAAAATCTGTCACTTTGGTCCATGTGGAGTAAACCAAATCTGTACTAAAAAGACTAAAATCCACTGCCCATGCGGTAATCTAAAAAGAGAGGCTCCATGTAATGCCGTCAGAAATGCAGAAATCAAAGTAGAATGTGATTCCAGCTGTGAAACAAAGAAAGTAGCTGCAAAATTAGAAAAAGAACAACAACAGATAAGATTAAAACAACTTGAGGAAGAGAAAAATCGCAAAGAACTAGAAGAATATGAGTGGAAATTAAGTGGAAAAAAGAAGAAATATAAAGAAAAGAAATTGATTGTCAATAAAGATGACCGAAATACATTGCAGAAATACTGGGTTCCTATTTTATCGACAGCAGTTGTAATTTTGGCTGGTGTTTACTACATTTTTTATATTTAGTGTATAAAAGTAGTTATTTAAAAATGTAAACGAAATAAGGTTGTGTGGTGTTATAACAGCTTGTTATATGAAGAGACAATAAGTCATTAAATTATACAATTATATACATTATGTTATTATATATAAAATAAATACACCAAATATAATTTTTGTATGTCCCAAGCACTCATTAGCATCTTAATGTCTGTAGACAAACGAGTATATAATAATACTATTTTAATTTATTTTTTTATAGAGCTTATAGTTAAATAATGTGTTTAAGGTTTTTATTGAGAAATAAAATGTGAACTTATAAAAATATTTGTTTTCTTAGTTGTAATGGAGGCAGTTACTGATCATAGGCGATATGGTTGTTGGTTCAATTACCACTTGGAGAATTTATGTTATTGCATTTTGAATTAGACTTAATCTCTATCTAAAGAGGTTTCCTGGTCGCACAAGGGATCGTGAACACGATGGTTGTGAATTCGATTCCCATTTGGGGAAATTAAATATTTATTACATTTAATATTTTCATTTCCGTGTTCTGTAACGAGGCAAAGAGTGGTGTTATGTTCCGTCATTCAACACTCAAATAATTCGGCACAAAATGGGGAATGGAAATATCTTAATGGGACGGAGTGTCTTAACACTAAATTCCCTCTGTTTACCTAGCTGCGTGTGGGATACAGCGTGAAGTTAAAAAATATATATTCATCTCCTCGCTACCATAAGACTGTGGCTGCCACACTTGTCGCAGTTTTGAATTTGAACTAAAGTAACAAATAACAATAAATGAATTGATGCGTCACAAGCCGCACGCTTAGGCAGATCTGGGAATCTATGAAACACATAACGTGTTATAAATCTATGAACGTCGATAAAAAAATGGTAATTAAAAGAACTATTATATAAAAAATAAATTATTTAACTAATTTATTTGTATTTTTATCAAATACAAATGAAAATATTCGATAACAAAACAACTAAGCCCACGTATCGATATTTTCGGTATTCGATATATTGGATGATATAATGTTTTAGCACGCTGGCCTTAAAACTATGTAAATAACTTGACTTGTTTTATTAAAATTCTTTAGAATAAATGTGGCCTGTAATTTACTATTTTAAAACAAATTGACAAAATTTTAAGATAAAATTAAAATAAATATTAATTAATTTATTGAAAATAATTTTAATAAATTAAGTATAATAAATTAAAATTTTTAATTTATTATTCGTGTAGGGCACATTAAATTTTAAAGATTACAATTGTTTTTTTATTTATAATCTAACTAGTTTAAAATTCTACAACATTAATATATCAATTTAAAAAATAATTAGTTGTTCCTACGTAGTAGTTAATATCGAATTGAGTCGATGCATCGATTCTTATTAAACATAACTACATAACATATCGAATTCATTTATCGATTTATTCTGTATACGTCAATTTGGTACACTCACAAATATGTGGTGTTTATTTGTTGATTTTCCAGAAAGACGTTGGTTAAATTTTCAGCATATTTACAGTGTTTTTTTACTAATAGTATTTATTATTTTATCTTATTAAACAACTGTGAAAAGTTTTCTCATAAGTACCTATGTATTAAGTTGACGGAGCTATGTTCATAGAGGAAACTTGTTACTTTTAAAGAATATTAGTCATCATGTTTTCTAATATAGGTAAGATAACATTAATGTAAATCGTTTTTGTCGTCAGTATTGTTTTTTTTTTGTATTCTTAACTATTAGTAGTATATTAAAAATGTGTGCAATTGCTACATACGTTTTCTTCGACCTGGAAACCACCGGTTTGCCGAGACAGGAGAATAATAGAACAAAAATAACCGAATTGAGTTTTGTAGCCGTGAAAAGGAAACACCTCCTTACTACACCTTCAAACACAAAAACTCCCAGAGTTCAAAATAAAATAACATTGTGTTTCAATCCTCAAAGGATGATAGATTTTGAGTCCACAGAAAAAACTGGCCTCTCCAATGAACTTCTAGAACATGAAGCGCCCTTCGATAAGAATGCGTTTTGTTTGCTAAATACTTTCTTAGAAGCACTCACAGATCCAATATGTCTTATTGCTTACAACGGAAACAAATTTGATTTTCCCATACTGAGAAATAGATTAGAAAAATTAAATGCAAAATTTTCTGATGATATTATGTGTGCAGACAGTTTTTTCTGTTTCTATGACTTAACTGCAAATAATCATTGCCCTGAATCACCATCATCAAGTACTACTAATAATACACTAGATCTGACTAGCAATCAAATATCAGATTTTTTTAATGAAAACTCATTGGATATGAAATTAGTTAATGAAAATACACCTCAAAAACAAATTATTAGAAATGGCAATCTAAACAGAAATCAAATTTCCAAAGCTCGGAGAAGATTTCCATGGAGTGAAAAGAGTAGACCAAAAGATAGTTATGAATTAACTGAAGTATATAAGAGACTGCTGTGCTGTGAACCTAAACAGGCACATAATGCTGAGGGTGACTGTTTATTAATGCTAGAATGTTCTGTAGTTTTGGGTAATAAATTTGTTCAGTGGGTGGATAGTAACTGTGAAAAATTCTCATCAATCAAACCAATGACAATTGGGGTCCCGCTTGGATTATAAATAAGTAACTATTTTAGTTATATTCTGTATTCTGCATATAGCACGGTAGGCAGAGGGAACCAAGTATTGAGACATTCCATTCCCTACACACTGCCTTATTTTCAAGACATGTGTGGAGCGAGGAAATAACAATAATTCATTTCTTCAGACCATAAGGTCCTGAAATATGAATCATGCTATATTTTCTTTTAAATAATCTTATTTTTATATAATCTTATTTAATTTTTTATGTACTTTAATATATTTTTTTAGAAATATTTAGTTTTTTTTACTGTTTTATGCTTTTAAACATTTATTTTTACTTTTATTTGTAAATCAATTTTTAAGGTAAAGATATTCTATTTTATATTCTTTATAGTTTAAAATATCTGTATAATGTAATTTTGTAATAAAATATAATAGTGATGGAAAAATATTTAATTTTTTTTTAATAGTTTTCTTTATCTTTTAAGTATATATTTTTTAGCTTTACACTACATACCCTGTTGTGCTTACAAAGATATTTGAGTTTGCCACTTTCTGCTATACACACCTATGTATATAATATGTACACACAGACAAGGCAACTATCAAAAAAATTGAATATTACATTTATTTTTTTAATGCAAAGCAAAAATGCTACAAACAAAATTAATCTTATAAGAACTTCGATGCTAATAATATATAACTGTGGAACAAACACGACGGTTGTGGGTTCGATTCTCACTCATGGAATGAAAATTATTTATGTTTGAAATTGGAAGCTTAGCATTATTAAAAAAAGAAAACAAACACATGGTGTCACACTGGTGTCAAGGCAAAAAGCGCGGCGTTGAGTTCTGCCACTCAATATCAATCATTTGAAAATTCGGCGGAAAGTATGGAAAGAAATGTTTTAAAACTAGGTTACCTCTGCCTACTATGCAGGATCTAAAAGTAACTGACCTAACATATAATATACAAAAAAAGAATTAAATTTTTAGTTATTTCAGTTTTATGCTAAGAAGGTGAAACCTGCTCATAAATATAACTGTAAACAAATAAATAATAGCGATAGTGCGGCTTTGCTCGCTTCTTTTTTATATACTGTTATGCACTTAATATTAATCTTTATAAATGTTTTAGGATTTTATTTGTTATCTGTGCGAGCAGATTGTCAAATTTATTATAATAGAAAATATTTTAGTTATTTCATTGTCTTTCTGCAGGAATTCCAGAATAATCTTTACCTGACAGTAAAAGCTAAAAACTGTTCCGAAGATTAACTCGGACATACAGACAGACAGACAAAAAAATAAAAATGTTTGTTAGATTTTGAAATCACCGACAGACACTTTAATTTCATTTATATATAGGTAGGGTAGACCGAGGCGAATCGGTTTTTTTTCTTTTGAAAATATGAAAATCATACTAAAGCATACTATACGCAACTTATATTGCCTAAATAGTGTCCATTAACAATCTAGCTACATAAAAAACATATTATAACAAAACTTAAATTATTCATAAATTCTACAATGAACACAAACCTAAAAGACAAAAACATCCTATTCACCCCATTTTGTGGGGTAGAACATTTTTAATGTTTTGACGTTCTGCGAACTCAACCGCATATTTACAAGCCACTTACTACTACGCTACGCTACTACTTAGCGAGTCGTGGCTTCGGAAGGAGCCATTCCAACATTATGATTTTATTATAAGTATAGATTATTTCGAGATATTTTTTAATAACTCGTGTAACGATAAACAACATAATAATTATCGCACTTAGTATGTGGGATGTTAAAATGATTACGTATATGCATAATAACGATATCATTATCATTGTGGCCATTAAAAAAACGAGTTAGTCGCTATCACAATATAGATTTGTTTATACGGTGCGTTCCCGCGTGTTATGTGGCAGATCATAACGCTGAACGTTGTTAAATTAGATCGGTCGATTATCATCATCTACACTCCTACCAACTAGCGTAAGAACCAAAAGGGGTGAATGGGAACATTTGCCCCATTCTTAGATGTAGGTAATTCCTTAATATTTTTTTATTTATTAATGCTTTGGGATTAGTACCTAGATACAGTCTATGAGCAGTTTGCCAGGAACATATTTGTGCACATTGGGGCAGCAGTAAGTTCCTGACTGTGACAATAGTGGAAAATTAACAATGAAGTGTTCCACACCTAAATTCCCTCATGTGAGGGATACATGAATATATTAAATTTACAATTAGTTAGGTATTTTTTTCCAAACTGTCCAGTCAATTATTTGCATAAATATTTTTACTTAACGATGTACACTTGTATAGGGTATAGTGTACCAACAATATAACTAATAAGATACAAAAATTATACAGCATCGTATCTTATATGAATAATTAAAATGAGACCAGTCGTGGCGCAGAGGCGGCACAAAGTGTGACTGTAAAACCGACTGGTTGTGGGTTCAATCCCCACTCGAGCAAGCGAAATATTTATTTACATTTATATTTTCATTTCTTCGCTCAGGTGTCGAGGCAAAGCGCGGCGCTGAGTTCCGCCACTACACACGCAATGCCTTCAGAACTCGGCGGAAAGTGGGTACGGAGTGTCTTAACACTAGGTTCCCTCTGCCTACCTTACTGTGTGCGGTATATAGCGTGAAGCTAATTTATTTTTTAATGTTTAGGTATACTGAAGTTGAGATTGTCGGTGCCCAGTGGCACATGACTTTATGTCACGTGACGGTTGTGGGTACGATTTGCAGTCAGGAAAATTAATTATGTAATATTTTCATTTCCTCGTTCTGGTAACAAGGCAAAGCGCGGTGTTGAGTCACTCAACCCGCAATACCTCGAAAATTGGGCAGAAAACGAAAAACGGAGTATCAAAACTAGTCCCTCCCCCCTTCCTGCCCTGCTTTATGTAGGATAAAATAAAAAAAATTAAAGTTCATATTCATTGTTCCAGCATTACTCGTTCTCACGGGGATGGTATGGGGATGTACCAACCCCTTCATAAGAATGGGTACTAGAGGCTTACGAGATGTCACAGCTGACACTATACTGGGATTGGCATTCGCTGAAAGCATGTTTTTATTTAGAAATTGGAAGGTTTGTTCTATTGAAATGTTTTAAATTGATAATGAATTATAATTTTCAATGATGACGATAGATAAGATTCTGTAAAATTTTTGCGTCTACCGGATGGTCCGTTTATTTTAAGTTGTATGTTTAAGATCTATTTTTAATGAATATACCTACGTATAATTTCTTTAATAATATTATAGTAGATTAACATTCAGAGTTAAATTTCTTACTTTTAAATTTTTCAAAATGTTACATTTAAGATTTTTATAAAACTTTCAATGTTAAAATTTCCAAAAACTCTGAAACGCTTGTTTAATAAATTAAGTTTAAATAAGTCAATAAAATAAAAACAAATCCTACTATTAACTAGCGATAACAGAGCCAATGCGTACATCTTATAAACATAAATGGTTTTTATTATTTTGTGTTATTTGTATATTTTATTTGCAATATCTTTATTGCTATATTCTATTCTAAATCCTCCAGTATATGGTCCCATGGTTGATCAACCAAAGTGGTTCCCTTCTTTACGTGATAGCAGTACAAAAGGTCCCTCTGTCACTCGCCGTGCCCACAGCGAATAGCCTCGCTTTCGCCTTCACTGCACTAACGGGGGCTGCTATAGGTACTGAAGAACGCCTTGATAAAGGTAAAAAACGTAGTTTCGAATGAGTGAAATTGAAATAGTCTAACTATAAAAGCGACGGTTGTGGCCATGTGGGTGTGAGATGTGTTCGATTACAAATCACTGGAGAGAATAACTACCTTCACGCTTTATCCCTAGCGGGGTAGTCAGAGAGAACGGAGCGCCAAACACTACGGTCTCTGCATACCTCTTTCGCCTCGTCCACTGTCATGAACCTCTTCATACATGCCCTCCGGGGGGTCCTCATGCTTTTTACGTGACCTTCCTGGAGAAAATAATTTATTTAATATTTTTATTTTCTTGCTCTGATAGCAATCTAATGCGCGGTGTTATGTTCTACCACTCAACAAGCAATGTCTCGAAAATTCAGTTAGTTTGTAAACGAAGAAGTTTGTCTTCACAGGGATAGGAGATATATATAGTGTCTTAACACTAGGTTCACTCTGCCTACCCTGCTATGCGCGGAATATAACATGCTAGTAACCTAGAAACTATAAAATTATAATCTAGAGTAGTCAATCAATTAATAATATTTATATTTTTAACATTTTTAAAGTGTTATTCCACATTTAGGAACATACATACATAAGTAGTAATACTAACAACATAAATAAGTTGTAACAAGCGTATAAAAATTTCGACGTAGCTTGTTGAGAACGTATGGCTGTGTGGTGGTCAGAGCGCCTGGTCGGGTTCCAGGAGGCGCGGGTTCGAGTCCCGCTACGTTCAAATTTTTATACGTTTTCTAAATAAGTACTTTTCTTTCCTAAGTGTGGAATAACACTTTAAAATGTTTAAAAATAGAAAAATACTTACTTAGAAAACGTATAAAAATTTGAACGTTTCGTACGTGAACATATGACTTAGAAGTCAGAGTGCCTGGTCGGTTTTCTGTAGGCGCGGGTTCGAGTCCCACTACTTTCAAATTTTTATACGTTTTCTAAATAAGTATAATAATATAGATTTTTATTTAAATATAAAAAAGACAATAATAGCCTATGTTGTATTTTTTAATAAATAGGTCAAAAATATTTGCAAGATTTTCTTACATTGATTAGATGTCTGTTTGAATTGAGATGAATTGAGTCTGTTTAACATATAATGTTATTTCAGGTTCCATCACCGGGATAATCTTTATTGGAATTGGTACGGCCATATGCTGCTGGGACAAAACTTAAATCACAAAAAATTTATTTATATATTATAGATACTTATCAATATATCCACTTAATATAATATTTTTAGGTTAGAAATTTTGGGCCTTGTTTCATCTGCGTCTCTTACTTTGTTACTTTTGTAAAAAGTAATAAAATAAAAGATTTTTTATTAAATCTGCCAAACAGTTACCGTCTGAATGTAAACGTGACGGTTGAGGGTGCGTTTCCTCGTTGAGGAAATTAATTATGTTCATTAACTCACTCTGATAAAAAAACAAAATACGGCGTTGGGTTCCGTTCCATTTTTTCGCTCTGATGTCAAGGCAAGACGCGGTGTAGAGTTCTGCCACTCAACAGGCGATGCCTCTAAAATTCGGCGGTAAGTGGGGAACATAGTGTCTTAACACTAGGTTCCCTCTGCCTACCGTGCCGTGTGCGGGATGCAGCGTGAAGCTGATTTAATTTTCAATTTATTATCATAAAATTTATATAATCATCAAAATCGATCCAATTGAAACAAGGCCTGAATATTGAAAACGTCGTCGTGTTTATTATACGAAAATATATCGTTCTCTTATATGAATGTCTATGGTTTAACCAATTTTTTAATAAATCTTACGTATAATATGAAAATTGTGTTTTTATTATCTTCCTTTGTATAAGTTAAAAATTCAATATACCTATTTGAAAATATTTTGTTCAAATTTAAATGTATTATTTTAATATCTATAAGTTGATTATACATGACATACAATACGGGGAACTCTTAATCTGTGCGGATTTCCGGTTTTGATAATGTATACAATAACTTAACCTATACATATAGCAAATATGCATGGACTGTGAGAACTAATTCTTCTAATTGTGATGAAATCAAATGGTGGTAATTCTATCAACTAATTTAAAATATATCATTAAATAAATAATATACCTACCGTAACATTACAATAAAATGAAAATTATCCGCGGGATCCCGTAACATAGATGTTTTCGTATTCGCATAGGAATAGGGGGGTCGGGTTGGCTGACTCCAAAGCTTGAAAAGGCATACAGAGAGAATCTGGGCATCCAGTTTAAAGACACTCCGTTCCCTATTTTCCGATGAATTTTTGAGGCAATGCGTGTTCAGTGGTTGAATTCAACGCCGCGCGTTGCCAGAGCAATAAAATGAAAGTTTTAAATATTTCAATTACTCGTGTGGGAATCGAACCCACAACCTGTCGCGTTTACAGTCACACAAACTGTGAATTATTGGTTAAATATTACATATAAAGTCTAAGTAAGAATAAAGACTATGAATAAACTAAATAATTAGTCATATTTACTTTATTTAACATTTAGTTAAAAATACATATTATTAGTAGTTAATTACTTATTTATTTTCTAGCTGATAATTTTTTTATTTTATATAATAAAAAAATATATTGTATTAGTTTATTTACAAAATGAATGATGACTGATGTCGTTAATAGTCATTAGTAGTTTTTATAAATAGTAAATTTAAATTAACAACTCTATAAAATAAACTTTGAGGCCAGTCGTGGCGCAGGGGCACGAAGTGTGACTGTAAAATCAACTGGTTGTGGGTTCGATCCCCACTCGAGGAAAAGAAATATTTATTGACATTTATTTTTTCATTTCTTCGCACTGGTGTCGAGGTTAAGCGCGGCGTTGAGTTCTGCCACTCAACACACAATGCCTCCAGAATTCGGCAGAAAGTGGAGAATGTAGTGTCTTAACACTAGGTTCCCTCTGCCTACCCTGCTGTGTGCGGAATACAGCGTGAAGCTGATAAAAAAAATAAATAAATCAAATCAGCTTCACGCTGTATTCCGCTCACAGCAGGGTAGGCAGGGGGGACCTAGTGTTAAGACACTCCTTTCTATACAGTGTACAGATAGACAGCGATTAATTACAATTTTATTATATACTTGTGGACGCGCGCAGCTTCGCCCGCTTTTTGCAACCTTAGGGGATAAATTCTAAAAAACTATGAAACACGTGTTCAATGAAATATTTTTTAGAATCTGAATTTCAAATTTTATAAAAATCAGTGCCAAATTAAAAAAAAATCCATACAAACTTTCAAACCCTATTTCATCCCTCTAGGGTTAAAGTTTTTAAAAATCCCTTCTAACTTCTCTTGACATTTAGTGTTTGTTTTACTTAAAGAAGTTCATGAACGTATAAGTTATATCAATATAAATTCTTTGGTTCGACATAATTGCTACAAAATAATTATATTATAGTACAATATAATATTTGTAGTAAATCGTTTGGACTCTCTATCAGTCCCCACAAGTCTCAGGTGTGTATATTTGGTAGCTCTAAACAACTGTCTAAATTACGTACTCCTTTACCCTCAATTTTTTATGATAATGTTTGCTTGGAGGTTAGTGAGAGTGTTAAGATCTGGGAATCGGGATGGATGGTACTTTTTGCTGTTCACCTCACGTATCAGAGCTTAGTCGTAAGGTCTTTTGTACTATAGGTAGATTGAGAAGATGGAAGAACGTCTTACCGTTAAAGACTAAAATATCTCTGGCACACGCTCTCCTTCTACCTATCTTATACTATGCTGATTCGTGCTACTTAGATCTGTCCCAGCAACTACTGAACAAACTTGAGCGTTTGCAAAATCTTATAATTAGATTTATTTTTGGGTTAAGAAAACATGACCATGTGTCGCTGTATCGTAGTCAACTTATATTGCCAATAGAATATAGGCGTAATTTGCATGCCCTCACTCTCCTTTATGCCATCCTTTGCAATCCTGTTAAACCTTCTTACTTCAAGGACCGGTTTAAGTTCCTGGGGTCAGACACCCTACATTCCCAAAACCTCCGTTCCCGCCATAACTATATCCTCGAAATTCCATTATGCCGCACGAAATGCTATAGTGACTCTTTTACTGTTAAAACAGTAAAACTATGGAATGAGCTGCCATTGGAAGTAAGACGGTCCCAGTCGATTTGGAAATTTTTACACGACGTCTTAAACAGTACTACCTCAAACTTAATTCATAAGAGGGCAATATTATAAGTGTATATGTATTTATTTTTAACTGTTGTATTTATGTAATACTAATAAGAAACGATCGTCTCGTAAGAGTCGGCGGTGGCGTTGCTATATACTTAAAAAGTCACTTATCGTATAAAATCATCTGTCATTCGACTCCTTCGCCTGAGCGTTGAATATATATTGACGCACGGGGCGTTGAATATATATTTATAGAAATAAACCTAGGGGTAAAATTTGCCATTGGGGTAGTGTACTGTCCGCCTAATAGTAATTATTTTAATAACTTAGAGATTGTTTTCGAAGACCTCTTAGCCAACTACTCCCAACTTATAATCACAGGTGATTTTAATACGTGTCTCCTGCGAGATGATTTTCGAGCAAGAAGACTTAACTGTATGTTAATGTCCCTTAATTTACATATACTACCACTTAATCCTACTCACCACACCAACAATGTTGATACACTCCTTGACCTAATAATCACATCAAATTCCGATCTTGTCTCTAAATTCGGTCAATTTCCTGCCCCTGGTTTTTCTCTGCATGACCTTGTGTTCGCATCGTTAAAAATAAAATCCCCTAAGCCAAAACCAACAACTCTTTTAATTAGAAGTTTCAACAACCTCAATCATGAGAAGCTTAAGAGCGATGCTTCTAACATTGACTGGTCGCGGGTTGAAGCTTTGTGTTCGATCGATGAGAAAGTTAATTTGTTGACTTCTAACATTACTAGTTTGTTTAACAAACATGCACCACTCCAACTCATCAAAATTAAAAACCAGCCAGCTTTATGGTTTAACGATGATTTTCGTAAAGCCAGGGCTAAAAGGGATAGGGCTTTTTTAAAATTCAAAAAGAATCGATGTGATCTCAATTGGTCTATTTATAAAGCTGCAAGGAATCAGTGTAACCAGTTGGGTAGAAAATTAAAACGCCAATACATCTTCAATAAAATACGCAATTCTTCTCCCGAAGCGACTTTAAAATTTATAAAGTCCCTCGGTATTGGCAAACTTCCATCCTCCTCAATCAATTCTGACCTTAATTTAAATGTTCTAAATACGCATTTTTCAACATCTTCTGCCCTTGATATTAGTGTTAAATCTTGTACTCTTTCCGAAATTCATAGTTTGCCGAAAACTAATCTCCCTGCTTTTACCTTTTCTTCTATCAGTAACAATGATACCAAGAAAACCATTTTAGCTATCTCCTCTAAAGCAGTAGGGTCGGACGACATCAGCCGTGCTATGATCACCCTTATTTTAGATATCCTTGTTCCTGTAATAACTCACATTATCAATTTTTCTTTATCCTCTAGTCAGTTTCCCGTGATGTGGCGTATGGCATTTGTTCTCCCACTCCCTAAAATATCTAATCCTACGCTACCGTCACATTTTCGTCCTATTTCAATCCTCCCTTTCCTCTCCAAAATTCTAGAATCCACTGTTTACCAACAAATCTCTAGTCATTTCTCTAAATGCAACCTATTAAATCCATTACAGTCCGGATTTAGAACTGGTCACAGCACAACTACTGCTTTATTGAGAGTTACTGAAGACATTAGGTCTGCAATGGAAAATAAACATTTAACTGTGCTTATTTTAATAGATTTCAGTAATGCATTCAATGCAGTAGACCACGATCTTCTTATTGCACTCTTATCCTATGCTAATGTCTCCAACACAGCTTTACAATGGTTTTCGTCTTATCTTCAGGGGCGTCAGCAGTCGGTTCGTGTGGGCCAGACCTTTTCTGACTGGCATGATGTGACAGCTGGTGTCCCTCAAGGCGGTATTCTTTCTCCTCTTCTTTTCTCAATATTCATTAACTCCATCACTTCCATTTTAAACACTCGATACCATCTTTATGCTGACGACTTGCAGCTTTATGAACATGCTAGTGTAGATAATATTGTTGGTGTGATTAATTCCCTTAACAATAATCTCCATAATATTTCGGTCTGGTCGTGCAAATACGGAATATGTGTTAATCCTGACAAATGTCAAGCTATAATTATTGGCAGCTCGCGACAACTATCTAAGCTCGATCACAGCAAACTGCCCAACATAACTTACAACGGCACAACCATCAACTTTACCACCACTGTAAAAGACTTAGGTATTATAATTGATGACAAATTAACTTGGAGCAATTATGTTGCAGAGATATCCCGCAAAGTTTACGCTTCCTTGCACTCCATGATGCGTCTAAAGAACTTTCTACCTATGCAGACTAAACTACAGTTGGTTAACACCTTGCTGCTTCCTATTGTTGATTACGGTGATGCTTGCTGTTTGGATTTGAACAAAGATCTATTAAACAAACTTGAGCGGATACTCAACACTTGTATACGCTTTGTTTATGGCCTCCGCAAGTATGACCGTATATCATCCTGTAGGAGGCAGCTTGGCTGGCTTTCCGTGGTTGATCGCAGGAGGTCTAGAGTTCTTTGTCTACTTTACTCCATCCTTTTCGATCCCCAGTCTCCCACATACCTATCTTCCGATTTTGCATTCCTTTCCTCTTTCCATAATAGATCCTTACGTTCCCAATCCAATCTTATGCTGGCCACTCCCCGTCATACTTCAGGGTTCATGTCTGACTCTTTTGCAGTCGCTGGAGTCAGGCTATGGAACGAATTACCCGAGCTCATAAGAAGAGCTCCCTCTCGTGAGGTATTCAAGCGCCGGGTAAAAGAGCATTTTTTAAAAAAAATAGTATAAATATATAATATTCATCTATTTAATTTATTATATAATTATTTGTATATATTGGTATGGTATATATATATGTATATGGTTTTTTTTTTTTGTAGTTTATTTAGAATATCGATATTATATTATCATAATTATATTTTTTTATTATATATTATATTACTTGTATAATTATGTATTTATAGGATATTAATGTATGTATATGTAGGTATATTTTACTTCTGCACACCTACAGACTTATTCTCACACATGACAAGGTTGGCTGGTAGAGAATGCTATTTAGCGTTAAGCCCGCCTTTTGTACATTTTTCTTTTTTGTAATTTGTGCAATAAAGTATATATAAATAAATAAATAAATATGTATGTATTAATATGTATGTATGTATATATGTATGTGTAAAACAGTTTTGTATTCACTATATATTGGTTTATGTATTTCTTAGTACTTTTTGCACCTTTCTGCTTTCTTTTATAAATTTAATCCTTACGTTTTTCTTTTGGGTGCCTGTAAGAGATCGCTTTTAGTGATAAGGCCGCCATTGCACACTTGTTAATCGTTGTTATAATGTACTGTATTTTATTCTTCTTCTTATTTGTGCAATAAAGTATTATATTATTATTATTATTATATTGTTAGCGTACTCGTGTAAAAGAGGGTAGATTTAGGTGGAAAATAATTATAAAAGCAGTGGAATTGTGTCAATCGGGGGCACTTGCTTGTAAGTGACGGCCCCTATTGGAAGGAAACTAGTGTGAAGTATTGTTAGTAGGTGATACATATCACTTATTGCAATTACATAGTATCTCTTTAAAAATAGTTTAGAATCATATAGACTATATGTGTTTTTAGCGTGTTTTTTTTAAAAACGTTACCCGCTTCCGATTTCTAACAATATTATTATTATTATATTATTAAATTGGCTGAAACTTTAGTTTTTATGAGTAAATAATTGTATAGTTCTAGCGGAAGAAGCCGTGTATGGTTTGCTAGTATATGAATAGAAATGAAACAGATATTTTTGATATAATTTCAATGTATGTAACTTTAAGTAAATATTTTTGTTACAGCGTAAGAAATTACTTTTTTACTATCGTCTTTATAAACATCTAGCGATTTTACAAAATAATAAACGAAAACTAAAAACGGGTGTAACTGAAACCAGAGAAACGTACTTATTACATTTATTATAATTAATCATATTTTAATAATAACTTTATAAATATATAAAAAACTTATGAAATGGTAGCACTGAACAAAAAATATGTTTTCTTGAAAAAATGCAGATAATCCACAATTTAAAAATAATGTTCCGTAAGCAAAGCGCACGCATGCTACTATGCCGTTGTGGCGCAGCAACACAGAATCTAATTCTAATCGCGATGGTTGTGGTTTCAATTTCCACTCGAAGAATTAATTATTAAGCGCAAAGAGTGTGAGAACACTACATTCCCTCTGTGTACTGTGTTTTATGCGGGATACAGGATGAAGCGGAAATAAAAAAAACATTAAAAAATATAATTTTGAGTTTTATCCAAGTTGCATTGATAGTGGTAACACTGACCGCGAGCCATCAGTATGAAGTAATAATAAAAAAATAATAATAACAATTCTGTAATTTCTGTATAATTGACTTTTGACATATCCTTGATATTTCCCTGATAAGGAAAATAAAAATATATATTTATAACTCGTTTCTCTACAATATAATAATGAATTTAAGTGGGAGTATATGGGTTACAAATCTGTACATAAGTGCCGATTTAATGCCAATTAAACAAATTGACGTCTCTGAGTTCGGATGATTCGCTTATTAGTCTTAGTCATAATTTATATAATAGTTTCCTTAACTGGGTGAGGTTAAAACATAGATCTTTTTGCTTCTCATAAACATTAACATTAGTGTTGAACAATACAAAGTGTTTTACAAGAAACTTCTCAATGGCCATCCAAACGTTCATCTTCTTCGACCTGGAAACAACAGGGCTACCGGACCAGGAGAATAACAGGACAAAAATAACTGAACTGGCATTTGTTGCTGTTTCACGTAGTGATATTGAAAATGGAGTACTCACTGAATTACCACTCACAAGTAAACTCTCCATTTTATTCAACCCAGAAAGACCTATACAACCCATGTCTTCGAAGATCACAGGATTAACCAACAAATGCTTGGAAATGCAACCTCTGTTTAAAGATAAAATCATCTGCATAAATAATTTTCTGGATTTACCAAAACCTGTGTGCCTTGTCGCTCACAATGGTAACAAGTTTGACTATAAAATATTGAATGCTGAATACAATGATGTAAACACTTCTTTACCCAATGACTTAAAATGCATTGATTCATTAAAAGGTTTTAAAGAAATATTAAAGAAACATACTAAGAATAAAAATGAATGTACAAGTCTTGATTTGCAAGATGATTCAAATTGGCCTGCTTTGGACATAACTCCGGAAGAATGGAAAGAGATAGATGAATTAGAATCTTTTTCACAGTTATCTATTACACCAAAAAAAGAAAAATCTAAACCATCTGCACCTGAAAGTTATACTTTAACTTATTTATATAAATACTTAACTGATGAAGAGCCGATAGGCTCTCATAGAGCCGAGGCGGATTGCATCATGCTTTTAAAATGTGCAATAGCATTAAAAAATGACTTTTTAAAATGGGCAGACGAGAATTATATAGATATTAATAAGGTTAAACCTTTATCCAGAAAGTGATTATTTTTAATTGAATATCAAAAAAATATTGACATGTAATATGTAATTAAGTCTAACTTTATTTAGTGACATGCCTATTTAGAACATGCTTATAATTTGTTTATAGCTAATATATCATGTTATTTTATTTCAATTATTGGTTATTATTTGAAAACTTTATTTGTGCCAAAATTTTTACAAGTATTAATTCTCATAATTGAATCCACAAACATTATATTATGTTGTAGTCCACTCTCCCACTAATTGGGACAGTGTTGTTTGTGGGTTCAATTCTCACTTAGGATAATTGTCATATTTAATTTACTTTTATTCTACCACACATGTAATTAGTTAGGCAGAAAGTAAAAGTTTTTGCTTTTGTTTATCAATATTTAATACATTAGTATTAGAGAATCATATAGATTACTATATTTTATAGATTATTTTTATATACATTTAATAAATGTATAATGTCATTTATTAATGATTTATGAAAATATATTTTGTAACTTACATTTATTGAAATGTTTATATTTATATATATAGTGTATATCTAATATGCAATTAAATTATGTATAATTTTGTTATAAATAAAATAAGTTTAAATTTCTTTTTTATTATTTATTTAATTAAGAGAAACACAGATCTTGTTCTTAAAAAAAAATTATGTAAACATTGACAACAGTAAATTTAATTCTTATTAATAATAAAAATATATATATTAATAATACAAACAACTAAGAATGTATCAACGAAAAACTTTCATACTTTTAAAGTTTTTACACATTACATCAGAAAATTTTATAAAATGTGTTTTAGTTGCTATCACACATTCCAACAACATTAGACAGTCTACTTCAGCTCGGTGTATACCTTTCATCTCCTTTTTCACTAACACTTTATATAAATTTTTCAAAGATAAACCGTTTGCGAAGAGATTAATCTGTTTTAATGCGTATTTAAAACCACCCATTGAGTCAATGTAATACAAATCATGGGGTAATGAAACTCCAGCTTCTTTATATTCAGTTTTCAATAGCGGAAAGTCGAACTTACATCCACAATGTGCAACAAGACATACTGGCTTGGGCAAATCAAGGAATTCGTCGATGCAATCTATTTTGTCTTTGAAAACGGGATGTTTGCTTAAAATTTCCTCCGTGAGGCCGGTCATCAACATAGCATTCGGTCGTAACTTTCTTTGCGGGTTGACGAGAAAAGTTAGTTTGCGCATCGGTGGTATTTCCCCGACCTTGGCCGCGATGATATCTTTGCGCGACACTGCCAAGCATGTAAGCTCTGTTATCTTGGTCTGGTTCCTTTCTTCTTCAGGTAGGCCTGTGGCTTCCAGATCGAAGAATACAAAAGTTTCAATTCTCATTTTAAATATTATTTATTGTCACTTGTGTTAAAATAATCAGAGTTATAAAACAAATTATAATATTTATCAATAAATATACTCTAGTACAACGGTCAGTCACCGTGATAGTGTACTTTCTAATGCAATATTAAATTTGTTGTAGCGCATATACATATACTACGCGCGGCATACTCATCGCTATTAGTCAGCACTCGGCAGATATGTGGTGACAAACCGGTTATTCCCCATATTAAACCACAAAATTTTGCTGCCACTCGATAAAATATAGAAATGTAATCCGATCTCGATTAAAATAATACTAGATTTTTTAAATATTTTAATGCTTTTCATATTCCTTAAAAAATATTTTGATAATATACAGATTTCCATTAATGTCCCCAAGTCGGTTTTAAATTAAAATCGACGTTTTCGAGAATATTAGGAATAAGTGAATTATGAACGCTTGTGTAATCGTAGAGGTGTAGATGTAAATCTCGTAACGTTCAAAGTGTGTAACGCTCAAAAATCGTGTTTTCCTAACAGCTGCGGTATCTTAACTAATACAATATTTCTTCTAATTTCTTTTTGTTACTTAATTTTTAAGCACAGAGGATTTTTTTTATAATAATTAATTTATTTTATACATTTTTTTTAAATAGCAATATCTGGCCGTTATCTCCCGAAACTATATAAAATGTTGTATAATTAATAAACATTTTTATGTATATACCCAGACCTGTCCCCAAAATGTTGCCATTTAAAATCTTAATTCCAATATGCTATTGTATGTAGTTCTCCTAAGATTGTCATTTTAACCAAAAAATATATCTTTCTTAAAACCAACGTGTAAAGAGGAAATTTTGCTGTGAGTTATTGAAGTGGCATCTATGAACTATCCTTATTTATTTAAAAAAATGGAATTCACTGAAAATGTGTCGATACTTGATATGGGCAATGACAATTAGTGAGGATAATGATAAGCATTTGAAGGAAAATGGTGCCAACAATGATATGTATATATATGTCAAGAATTGAAATTAAATACTTACTTACTCAGCTTCACGCTGTATAAAGGAGTAGTTAGTGAGAACACAGCGCCAAACGCTACGATCTCTCATATCTCTTTCACCTCTTCCACTTTCACCAACTTCTTCATACATGCCCTCCGGGGCATCTTCATGCTTTTTTCGTGACCTTCCTCCAGTATCTTTGATGCTGTGTTTCGGTGAAGGAAAAGTGAGCGGTAAGAAAGATAGGGCTCCCAATCGGTGGGAAATGGAAATGTTGACGTATGCTCTGCCAATACGAGAATTATATGAGGGAATCAGCGACAGAAATATATGGTAAATGGAAACGAGCTTTTAGTAAAAAGCACGACAAAAGATGGGATGATGAAGTGAAAGACACTGCAGAGAGAAATAAGAAAGTATGTTAGGATCATAATGTCTCTAATAAATCTTTTTAAAAAAGAAAAAAGATAAGCTATAAAAGCACCAACCGGAAGTACTGATAAAGGAAATCTGGATAATACAAAACGTTTCTTTAGTGAGTCCCAAGGTTGTTTACTAATTTGCCACATATTTTACAGCGATGAGCAGAATTTACAAGGCAAAGGCGTTTAGATGTGCAATGACGCCTCTGCCAATTGACAGATACGCAGAGTTTTCATTTTGCAGATGGCGAAATGAACATACAAGAAGTTGAGAATATCTTACAAAGACAGAAATGTGGTAAGCAGCGGGAGCGGATGGTGTTACGTCCGCTCTTCTTGGATTTGTTCTGGTTTTTTAGCAACTTACGCTGCAAAACAGGGAAGGCATCTTGCCTTTATATAAAGGCAAAGGTTCACAGACACACTGCGAGTTATTATATAGTTTCAATAACTTATATAGTAAAATTTATACCTACTTAAATATTAAAAAGAAGAATGTAGGAATGATTCGAAAGGCCTGTTCTTGTATTTGAAAGAAGTCAAAAAAGACGCACAGGCGTATTTCTGCCGGTAACAGTATTAACGATGCATTAGATGCATTGATGAGATCGTGAAACGTTAGAATATTTGCACGTTTGGTCGTACATAATGCATTGCTGACAACGGATGCTGATAAATACATAGTTCAAAAAAGGAGAAGCAGCGATGTTGGGGGAACATGTATCGACGTCAGCTGCGTACGGGTAAAGAGCGGATGAACCCAACCATAATATCAGGTCTTATAAATCACAGAGGCCAGTCGTGGCGCAGGGGCACAAAGTGTGATTGTAAAACCGACTGGTTGTGGGTTCGATCCCCACTCGAGGAGATGAATTATTTACTTATATATTTTTTTAATATTTCCATTTTTCCTTTATATTCATATTTCCATTTCTTCGCTCTGGTGTCGAGGCAAAGTGCGGCGTTGAGCTCTGCCACTCAACACGCAATGCCTCCAGAATTCGGCAGAAAGTGGGGAACGGAGTGTCTTAACACTAGGTTCTCTCTGCCTACCCTACTGTGTGCGGGATACAGCGTGAATCCTCCTCCTAATTTCGCCTAGTTTCATATGTAAATGGTTCAACTTATCAAATAATCTTCGTTTACTTTCCTCTTTCACTTCTGCAGTGACGTACGTCATATACTCTGTGGCGACGTGCTGTCATCTGTCACTCATATCATCTTATAATTTTGCCGCGATAGGAAGCAAAATTTAAAATTTATAAATAACAAAATTTTCTTTGAAAGATTTGATATTGATGATTAATTTTGTGTAAAATATTTTCATATAAAGGAGTTTAGTTTACATTTGTGTTGTGTCTCGCAAAATGAGCGTATATAATTCTGAAGTAAAGGAAAAGGAAAGTTGCTGTTTTCATAATTCAAAATGGCCAACGGTCCCTTGAAGTTTTTAGCGACTTTTTTCTAGCTTCCTAAAAATGAGAAGAAAAAATGTAAGCCCCCTTTACTATATAAGAGTTCAAAAGGCAAAGTACAAACTTCTGATACTTAGATAATTAAAATAGTAGTCTAATTGAGACTGGTAAGTTATATTTCAGCATATACGCTATTACACAGCTACTGAATTTTATTAGAGACATTCTGTATGATATTTTGACGAAATATTATACATTTAAAATGTCAACGCTCAAGATCATTGGGAAAATGTCTTTTAAATCATTCTATTTCACATAGGCTAGGTTGCCTTACACTTATTAAGTTACTTTACTGTACATAATATACAGACATAGATCTAGAATGTTCACGATAACTATAAAAAAGTAATAGTAAAGCTTATTATTCTATATATAATTACTTGCATTATAGAGATGTACCTATGTAAATAATAACTTGAACAGAGCAACGTTTTTTAGCTCTTAGACAACAGAACTGTTCCTTGGGCCGGTGGTGGCTCTATATTCAGTTGACAATAACTGACTATTTACTACTTAAATGAAGTATATTTGAATTTGAATTTTATTTGTAACAACATACAACAACAGTTTGTGTTCATTTTATTTCTTATAGGAATTTATTGTGATAATACTGTGTAATCTATAACAGAGCTACAGCTTAGTGATATAAAAGAATGTAATTTGTCACTAAAAATGTGTATTAACAAGAATGGTAGTATTGTGATCAACAGACAGGTTGTGTCAATAAGTGACTACAGACTACAGGAATCAGTCTGTAACGGTTTTGCAGATCCCAGCTTTTACAATTAGTAGTTAACAAGGAGTTGTGTAACTTTAATAAAATGAAACTAAATATCATCTGCCGGGAGAGATATCTAACATTGAACAAAATTGTTTGCTTGGGCTAAACAATTTGGTAAACTGGCTGACTGAGACTATTCCACATTACTTGAATCCAGGTCCTCAGAAAAATTAAGTCATGTAATTATTGAAAGTGTGTGATTGTCTTTAGTGTAATTTGTGAAATTAACAGAGTTTTGATCAAAGTTTAAAATAAATAAATTGACAGTAATACTTTGAAGCTATCTTATTACTTAAAAAGCTTGTAACCCAAACTGCTATTATTATTATAAAGATAAATAAATAAAATTTTAGAACTGTAATTAAAAAAAAATCCTACAAATAGTATACCCTACATGTAGTCTATGAGTTTTTTCATATATTGTTTTTTGAGGATCATTAAAAACCAGGAGGTGTATTAGCATACATTCAACTTCTTTGACCTGCCCTAAGCTTCCCAGATTGGCTGCTAAGTTAATCATTAAATATGGAAATTGCTTTTAGTAAACAACTTTCATATAAAATACATAATCTCAGTTTGTTTAATGAAGCACTCAAAGTTAAATTGTGTGTGAAATTATGTTGTGTACCTTCTAAAGAAAAGAAGTGTGTGGTTGCTATGGATGACAATTACTTCTGAGATTGCCTTAGATTGTTAAGGCAGATGTTGGAAAAGTGGATCTTTATGTATATTAACCAATACTTATATTAGTCAATAGTCACAGTCGGCCAATAACTGACTTGGGAAGTAAAATTTTCTCAAGAAGACCACAGCGCATGTTGGTTGAGTAGTTTACCTGACATAGTTGCCCAATAACAGACTTAGTAGGAAGTCAAATCATAAATGTATCCATAGTCTCTATACTTGTACAACACCTGTAACTCTATTTTTCAACAAAATTGCAGTGTATGTAGGTTGAGTAGTCCACCTGAATGTGCCTTACCTCAGAATGGATCAGATGTGATACATAGCATGCAGATCTAATGGAAATGTTCAATATTTATATAGCAGTAAACACAAGGGAAATAAGCTTTCAGAGTGTAAATATAGTACTATATCAATGTGTCAAAGTAACTTCTTTTTTGGTATATTTGAGAATTAAGGAACAGAACCAGTTATTAACTGTTAAGCTTGATATATATCTTGAAGTTGGCAGATCGTCTGATCATCACTCTGATGGTGGTATATCTATTGATAGATACAAAGCTGACCATCATTTACATGCCATAATGGCATCTGTTGCTCCAGGAGACGTGGATCTTTCTCTATCCAAATGGTTGGCCGTTGTGCTACTAGACGTCACTAAGGACTCAGAGCTTATTTTTCCAAAAATGGGTGAGACACAAGAGACTGAGATACATTGTTCAACGAATTTATGTCCAAATAACATCTGTTACTCCAGGCTCCAAAGGCCTTATAAAATAAGGAGCATCCAAGATGTGGACCTTTCTCTGTCTAGATAGCTGGCTGGTCCAAATGGCCGTTGTGCAACTAGACGTCTCAAAGGACTCATAACTTTTTTGTTTCCAAATTGGACATGAGATACCAAAGATATCTTTACATACAATTTTCAAGGAGGACATGTCTGAATAACATCTGTTTTTCCAGGCCTAGGAGGACAAATTTTATACTATAGATACTTAGTCACTGAGCACTAGGGGCACTATATAAGGGACTTACATATTGAGAACCTAGCTGAAGGCTAGTGCATTAAAATAAAAGTACCATGAAACAAGTCCATTAAAGATCACTGGCCTAGGCAACATGTCAAATGAATAGCTCCGTAATTTAAATTATAAAATATGTATTTAATAGTATTAAAATATATGATTTACTATATATTTTGTAAAATAAACTAATTAAGTGTCATCTGTGTATAAAATAAGAAGAGGAACAAACGAACTAGAAGAGTACGAACGTTATACAGTGGAACCGTAGTCTCACTTTGCTTGACAAGTTGGAAGCTTAGTTGCAGCCATACATAGATATGTATATTTTATACACAGTATCTGTGTATTTTATACACAGATGACACTTAATTAGTTTATTTTACAAAATATTGGTGTACTTGGCTGAGGCAGATGCCTCAGCCAAGTACACCAATACACAAAACTATACAGTACTCAACTATACATACATACTACTATAAGTTGCTATTAAATTTAAATAATATTGAATTATAATTAACATGTAATTCGGCCTCAAAATTTTACTGTATCAATTTATTATTTGCCTACCTCCCATTCCTTTTTTTTGTAATATAATTTATCAAAAATTACTAAAGTTGGCTAATAATTGCTTCTATTGTTAATATTTAGTATTTCTATTACTTAATTTTTCTTTTTTTTTTTCTTTCTGGTTACTTTTCTAAAAGTCAACAATTTATTTTCTTTTTACTTCTTATTTACATAAAAATAAATTTCCTCTTCTTTAATTCCTCTTATTGCTTTCTATTTTTCAGTATATTAATAATGGATAAGCAAATCATGACCCGGAAAGCCTCTGCGAAGGACCTAGAAGGCAACCTGAAGCAAGCCTTACAAGAACTTAAATCTTCCCAAGACCTCTGTAAGCAGCTTCTTCAGGAACATGAGGACAGCGAGGAGGAAATTGCTATTGTCATAAAAAAAATAAAGAATTGAAAACTGAACTCACTGAATTGCATGGAAGAAATGTAGAAGTAGTGGCACAGCGAGATCAACTAAATAGTATTTTGGGTACATTTGACCAGTGCAGCAGTGAAATACCTATTGCAGTTACACGTTCACTGCCATCATCTCCTTCGGAAGCAGTATTAATACGAAAAAACCATGTAACTAGTTGTAGACAAAATTTTGGGTTTAAGACTGTGTCACCAAAAGAAATTGTCAAAACTTTTAAAAGCCTTAATTTAAAGACTTATGGGGCATGTCTGTTAAAGTTCTTAATACAATTATACCTAATATTGCGCCTTATCTTGCTTTAATTTTTAACAATTGTGTAGAATCCGGTATTTTTCCTGACTTAATGAAATATAGCAAAATAGTGCCGCTTTATAAAAGTGGAGATAGATCTGACCCCGGAAATTACAGACCGATTTCTATTTTGCCGTCTTTAAGTTAAATATTTGAAAAAATTATATTTAACCAGCTCACAATTTTCTTTAATATTAGCAATTGTTTCCATAGCGAGCAATATGGTTTCACCAAAGGCAAATCCACTACAGATGCGGGTGCAGCACTCCTCAAGCACATTTATGACGCATGGGAGAAGTCACAAAATGCAATTGGAGTGTTTTGTGATTTATCCAAAGCCTTTGATTGTGTAGACCATGAAACTCTGTTATTAAAACTTTATTATTATGGTATACAGGATACTGCCCTTGATCTTATTGCCTCATATCTAAGCGAAAGAATCCAGAAAGTTAGTAAAAATAATGTAAAATCATCTGGATCTCCTCTAAGGATGGGCGTTCCACAAGGATCTATTCTTGGTCCCCTTTTATTTCTTCTTTATATTAATGATCTGCCTTTTTATGCAAAGAACCTATGTGATATTGTACTCTTCGCAGATGATACCTCTTTAATATTTAAGGTAGACAGAAATAAAACAAACTATGACGAAGTGAATAGTGCATTATCGCATATTCTTTATTGGTTTGATATGAATAATCTAATGTTAAATGCTAAAAAAACTAAATGTATTGAATTTGCTTTACCAAACGTTAAAAAGCATAATTTTAGTCTAGAAATTAAAGGAGAAACAGTCAGTGTGTCGGAATCAGCTATTTTCTTAGGTTTAACTATAGATTCCAAACTCCAGTGGAACACTCATCTGGAAGCACTTGCGGATAAACTCAGCTCTGCTGCGTTCGCCATTAAAAAAGTAAGACAAATGACGGACGTTGAAACTGCCCGACTAGTCTATAGCTATTTTCATAGTATTTTATCTTATGGAACGTTGCCATGAGGCAGTGCTTCAGATATAAATTCAATATTTATTCTTCAAAAAAGAGCCGTGAGATATATTTATAATCTAATTGCTCGAGATTCTCTGGGAGATGTTTTTAAAGATGCAGGTATTATTACAATTGCTTCACAATTTGTACATTATAATATTCTGTTTGTCCGGCAAAATGTACAGTGTCATAGTAAAAATAGTGATATACTTACGATAGGAACGAGAAATAAAGATAAACTTGTTACGCCACGTTTTCGCCCCCAAAAAGTTAATAAATCTTTTATGGGTCTGAGTATACGTGTATATAATAAACTTCCGCAGTGTATTCTAAGTTTGCCACTACCACAATTTAAAGTAGCTTTAAAAAAATACTAACAAGTAAAGCTTATTACACTGTTCAAGAATATTTAGAGGATAAACATGTATGGAATTAGCCAGTTAATGTAATAAAATTATATATTATACCATTGAATTTGAAAAAAGCAACTGTTGAGTTTCTTGCCAGCAGAACTGCCTTCCGAACCGGTGGTAGCTTTTTCTTTTTTTTGTTATATGTTCATTCGACGATTCAAAAGTGCTTAAAAGAGTTTATTTGAATAAAGAATATTTTGAATTTGAAGATAAAGAAAATCAGAAAGGTACAATAAAATAAAAACTGAAGGTCAGACGATCAAGATACACTTTTGGCTGTAATGGTATTATTTAAACAGAAATGGAAATAATAAACAAATATTAGGAATTGAAAGAAATACCATATTTGAGTGTTATTAAAACAGAAATTAGAAGATACCAGACTTGATTTAGACAAGTAAAACTGAATGTATGTGTATAATACCTGATGGCAAGGTGCTTATGTGACAGGTAAAGTACACAGGACAGTAGTTACTATACATTGTGTTTATAATTTTCTGGAACCAAAGCACAAGGAAATTGTGGCACACCATAATATTATTTTGTTGTACTCTCACATTGTGATGTATCAGAACATCTAATATATCAGGCAGTATTCATTTTATTTTTTAAGTTCAAATGTTTGAGGGACCAATCAATTTTGATTTCTATGTAGGCATTTTTATATCAATATTGATTTTTTTTAAACCAACCACAAGGAACCACTTAAATGGTCTTAATTTTGAAAAGAGACATTTTTCTCTTATCAGCATAAAAGCAGCAGCAGCATTTGATAATAATAATAATAATAAAATATATTTATTTATTAAATTATGTGCTACAGATTCAAAGAGACAACTACTTAGACAACAAAAGAAAATTTTAAAAAGATATAATAATGATATATTTAAGGTAAACTGGAAGAATTAAAGGTTTCAGATAAGTAAACAGTAATAAACTTATTGAAAGAATTAAAGATTTCAGATAAGTTAATAATTTCAAAAGAGGTTTTTTTTTAACTAATTTTACTAATGTATAATGGAATGATTATGTTTAATAATCTATTATTAAGTTGATACAGTATGATTTATTATATAAACATCCTAAATTATTTGAGAGGATATTTTGATCTTATTATATGATACTTTGTTCTAACTTAGAGAAGAGCTTATATCATTAAATTAAGATTTTATGATGAAATAATTAAAGAAAAAATCACCAGTATGTAAAATTTTGTTAAACAGTATTGGTAAGAAATGTCTTATTAAGTGAACAGTGCTATTCGGTTATTTGAAAAACTTTAACGTTTTATAAGTAAATTAAAATTAACTTTTAATATAGGTATATAAAGTAAATTTTCTTTAAGATCACAAAGCGTCTGCATCCTTTGTCTGCATACACTCTCTTTCACCAACAGTCAACAAACAGGTCTTCAATCAACGCTGTGTGTTTCGAAGTAACACAATATAGGTGTTTTGTATTACAACAAAACAGTTATTATGTGTATGAAGAAACACACAGCGTTGCGGTAAGGTTTTTGCTGGTGAGTTTAGACTTATGAAGACTTCTATAAGTCATAGACGACGGCAGAGGTGAAAGAGGAAAGTATAACGAAGATTATTTGGTAAGTTGAACCATTTATATATGAAATTAGGCGAAATTAGGAGACTGCTTCTCCAATCAACGCTGTATGTTTCTTCATACACATAATAACTGTTTTGTTGTAATGCAAAACAGCTATATTATCTAAAAAAGACAATAAAAAATAACATTGACTTCACTTATAAATTTAATAAAGTTTTTTTTATTTATTAGGACCTTGAATAAGTTACTGCTGTTTTTTAAAAGATGGCGTTGCGGCACTGCATGGAATTTTGAACGGTAACGAATCACCAAAGTAGTACTATATGTAACCTCAAATTATAGTAGAATAGTGTTTACTACAGTGTCAACTACATATTTATTTTCCCTTGGTGAAAATGTGTACTTTTGTGCCAAATAAAGTGTTTTTGCGGGGAATTTTATTGCACTGCTTTATTCAGAAAAAATCTGCAGCAGAAGCACACAGAATTCTCGTTGAGACAATGCTTTGTCGAATACAACGTGCAGAGACTGGTTTAGGCGCTTCAAAAGTAATGATTTTGACCTTGAAGACAAAGAGCGTTCTGGAGCACCGACAAAATTTGAAGACAGAATTGGAGGCATTGCTTGAAGAAGATCCATGTCAGACGTTAGTAGAGCTCGGGAAAACGTTACAAGTAGATGCGTCAACAGTTTCAAAACGTTTAAAAGCGTTAGGAATGATCCAAAAGCAAGGGCATTGGGTGCCGTATGAGTTGAAGCCGAGAGACGTAGAACGACGTTTTCTCATGTGTGAATTGTTGCTTCAACGGCAAAAGAGAAAAGGTTTTCTGCACCGTATCGTCACTGGGGATGAAAAGTGGATTCACTACGACAATCCAAAGCGAAAAAAATCGTGGGGCATGCCGGGTCACGCATCAACATCGTCGCCAAAACCAAATATCCATGGTTCTAAGCTTCTTCTCTGCATTTGGTGGGATCAGCAGGGCGTAATTTATTATGAGCTGCTTAAACCTAATGAAACTATCACGGGAGCTCGCTATCGACTTCAGTTGATGCGTTTGAGTCGCGCTCTGAAAGAAAAGCGGCCACTATACGAGCAGAGACACGACAAAGTGATTTTATTACATGATAATGCTCGGCCACATGTGGCAAAACCAGTCAAAACTTACCTGGAAACACTTCAATGGGAAGTTCTACCCCACCCGCCGTATTCACCGGACATAGCCCCCTCCGATTACCACTTGTTTCGGTCGATGGCGCACGGTTTAAGCGAGCAGCGCTTCCATTCTTTTGAAGAAGCCGAAAAATGGCTTGATTCCTGGATTGGCTCGAAAGATGAGTCATTTTTCCGACGAGGGATTCAATTGCTACCAGAGAGATGGGAGAAAGTGGTCTCTAATGATGGACAATACTTTAAGTAATGTCATTGTAAGCATTATATTTTAAATTATTTTTTAAAAAAATTACGATAACTTATTCAAGGACCTAATATGATTTTTATAATTTTGGAAGGCCAGTCGTGGCGCAGCGGCACGAAGTGTGACTGTAAAATCGACTGGTTGTGGGTTCGATCCCCACTCTAAGAAATGAAATATTTACTTGAATTTATATTTCCATTTCTTCGCTCTGGTGTCGAGGTTAAGCGCGGCGTTGAGTTTTGCCACTCAACACGCAATGCCTCCAGAATTCGGCAGAAAGGGGGAACAGAGTGTCTTAACACACTTTCCCTCTTCCCGGTCCCCTCGGCCTACCCCGCTGTGTGCGGAATACAGCGTGAAGATAAAAAAATAGTTGCTAATTTTATACATTAATTGGAAGATAATTTTCAATTATAAGTATTGTCCAATATTTTTTTTTGCATTCTTCAAAACTTTTTAATTAATCAGTGTCAATAGAGTTCAAATGATTATTTTTAATTTGGATAGCGGAAATTTGTAAGAGTCTCCCTACAGAGATGCTAACAACATAAATAAGTTGTAATAAGCGTATAAAGATTTCGACGTAGCTTAATGAAAACGTATGGCTTAGTGGTCAGAGCTCCTGGTCGGTTTTCAGGAGGCGCGGGTTCGATTACCGCTACGTTCAAATTTTTATACGTTTTCTGAATAAGTATTTTTCTCTCTTAGGTGTTGAATAACATTTTAAAAATGTTTAAAAAATAAACACTATTTTATTTTAAATACCTGAGTGGGAATCGAACCCACAGCCGTCTCGTTTATAGCCGTTCGTGCACTACACCACGAGCGGTGAATTAATGATGTATTAGAATAATTAGTATCCATTTATATTATAAATAACAAGGAAAACTTCGAGTAATACAAAATTTACATTTTTATACTTATGATAGAGAAGTATTTTTAGTTCTTTGTTGCTAACTGTTAGTCTAGTCTCGACATCAAATTACTTTTAATTTATTGGTCACTTACTGGTCAAAAGTGTGGTTCGTTGTAATACGTTTTCTAAATAAGTAAATAGTGTTTACTTTAAAAAAATACCTATGATCAATTTTTATACTTGCGAGTCAAGTAAGAATTTCATTTAACATATTTTTCGAGGAGAATCTGAGAGAATACCTTTTCGAGTTATCGATAAATTCTGACTGACAATACTCAGTTTACGTGATATTAAACGCTAAAAGTCTTGTTAAAGTAATAAAAAAAAAAAAATATAAAAATTAAAGATAATTAAAGAGTCCATAAAATAATAAGTATAATTATGGTTACGTTTAATATTTTTATAAATATATACATTTTAATATCTATAACAATTGAACTTATCAAAGTATGGGACGATATTTATAAAATATATAGATATATTATATGTAATTACATATTATATACAATTGACCATTACCTACTACAACAACTATTTTAAATTATGTACAGGCTATGATTCTAGACCACTTTTATATTTAAGAAGATTAGAAATTATAGATCATCATAATCATAATATATGAGGCCAGTCGTGGCGCAAGGGCACAGTGTGAGTGTAAAATTGACTGGTTGTGGGTTCGATCCCTACTCGAGGAAAAGAAATATTTATTTACATTTATATTTTCATTTCTTCGCTCTGGTGTCGGGGCAAAGCGCGGCGTTGAGTTCCGCCACTCAATACGTATTGCCTCCAGAACTTGGCGGAAAGTTGGGAACGGAGTGTTTTAACACTAGTTTCCCTCTGCCTACCCTGCTGTGTGCGGGATACAGCATGAAGCTGATTTATTTGATTTACATAATATATATATTTGTCTTTCTGTCCGTTATAAGTTCGAGCGCAAGTTGCAAAGCGCAGTGTTGAGTTCCGGTAATTGTCTCTAAAATAATATATTCCCCTGGTGATACAAGCAGCAATAGCTACGTAGGCAGAGGGAACTTAAATCTAAGCACAACTTACTCTGTTAAATTTCAGTAATATAAAAAAAATACAATATACAGTATCAAAAGTCTAGATTAATATTTGGATGTTGTAATATTCTATTTATATACACAATGAAAGGCATTTCTGTCCATTAAACGATTGAACGAGTTGTGAACACTGCTAGTCGTCTTTCTTATTTTGTAAAATAACTAGAATATCTTAAATAAACAATATAATTTTCTTTAATTCGTTTTTCTTCTGTTTTTACTTCATTAAAGGACTTCACTGTATATCTCGGGCATAGCACGATTGGCAAAAGGTTACCAGGTTGGTAACCTCAGAACCGTCCCCATTAAGACACTTAATTTATTCTCAAATTTCTGCTGAATTCTGGAGGCATTAGTAGCGGAACTCAACGCCACGCTTTATCTATAAAATCTCTAAAATATTAAATATTTCGTTTCTGTTCCTGTTAATTTAAAGAATATAAACAAAAAAAAGTTACTGATATAAAGTTGACTTTTAAATTAAATTGGTAATTTATCAATACAATATTTGGTATTTATTTACCTATACAATTTGTCTTAGAAGTTTGTATAAACTTTTATTAGGTACATCTTTATGAAAAAGTTCTTTTATTGCGAAGACAAGGGTGAACGTATGGAATCTTTTAAAAAATGTAATGTAACGCATTCTATCACTTAATTCATAACTTAATTTAAGCCCATTTTTCGTCATAATTTCTAACAATCTCCACAACATTGTATAACCATTGTATACAGTTTCGTACAGCTCGTTCTTCGTTCGCCAAGTTCCTTCTCTCCGCGAGGAGAGCCCTGGCTTTGTCTGAGTCTCTCGTTGCTGCACGAGTGATGTGCGCCGATTCCACTCGCAATGCTGTATTCCGTTTGTGCAGATCAGCTATCTCCTTTTTTCTCACTGAAAAATATTAATTTTTATTTTAGTTGATTTTGGTCAGGTCCAAAGGTGCGTCCAAAATTTGGCGGAATGGGGAACGAAAGTGTATTAATGGGAATGGGGTGTCTTAACCCTTAATTTGGCAAAGTATAAAATGCTATAAAACCTGAATTTTGTCATCAGAAATGTTATTTATACACATAAAACGACTATAGAAAAATTTGAAAAGAAATCTGAAAAGCTTAGTTTTCCTGAAAACTCATGTATGCCACGACATACACCGCCAACTACTCAAGAATACAAATCGTAAATGTCTTGTATGCAGGGACATACATTGCCAATTACTGTAGGTACTGACTACGTATGTAAAAAAACAACTATTATATTTATTATTTATTTTTATAAAAAAATACATAGAAATTACGTAGGCACATGGTAATCTAGTTGACAATTACGGGAATTTTTGCCAGTTACGAAACAAAGGCGGACTTGGCACTTCATACATTGTACGACTGTAAGTTTTGAACACAATCGGCATCTTCCTTGTGTGGTCATTGTCATAAAATGACCAACGTTGTCAAATCGTGACGTTTCAACTGGACTGGCTTGTGGTTCTCTTTTCTTGGTGCCTTTGTTACTACCCTCAGAACGCTGGAATTTTTTTAGACCTTCGTACAATTCGAATCTAAAGTCCTTCAAAGCAATTGACTTTGTCTTAGAATCTCTTCTGTGAAGGAGCCATGCGTTATTGATACAGATGTCAAGAAGTTGGGCAAATATGCCGATATACCATCTCCTTGTCTTGAAAGGTGTTCTATATAAGGAGATAAGCATATCNGGCGTTCGTCGACATGCTAGGTGTTACCAAACCAGGGGGTGCATTAGGTGCAATTAGTGTAGCAGTTGCAGGAGTAGCAGGGGTTGCAGGCGTTGCGGGAAATGAGGGAATATCACTCAGTACTGGTACTTGACTACAATTCGGTTCTAGAGATGGGCTTGAATAAACATTTTGGAAAATTGGAGTAAGGCGAACATTTTCGCTGGTGGGGTCTTCATCGTCTAGAAGATTAAGTCTTTCTAAAGAGCTATCAATTGAGGGTGCAGAGGAGCTGGACATGGAAAGCGGTGTGTGCACACGTATTTCGTCTTCAATATCAGAATGTTCACTATCATCAGAGGGTGCATTTTGAGCAGGGACAAGCGCTAAAATTCTACCCCTACGAGTTTCAAGCTTTTGCTGCAGACAAAGCAAAAACATGCTAATATACAAACTAAGCAAAGCAAAACCCTAAAATTGGCAATGTATGCCCTGACATACAAATTAAATAGAGGTATTTTTTTACAAACTTGGCAATGTATGTCACAGCATACATCATGTTAATATCCAAAATAACACCAATGTAAGAAGTTAGAACTGCAAACTTATTAGACAAATTATATAATCATGATATCAACCATAGGATTCAGTCGTGAAACTTTGCCTAAACTGGGTAATAATCAATAAAATTATATAAATACCTTGGAGAGAACAGCTGAAGGCCGCCGGTACGCCATTTTCGTCAACTAATGTCAAAACTAGTGATACCAGATGCCTGTTTTATATTTTCTACTAAAAGGTGTTTAAGTTGCAAGGTGATAAAAATATAATTTTACGTTATTTATGTATTTTCTAATACAAAATATTTTTTTAAAGTTCATGTATGTCGGGGCATACATTACCAAATTAAGGGTTAATAGTAGGTTCCCAGGTCCCCTCTTCATACTCTGCTATGTGTAGGATACAGTGTGAAGCAAAAAAAAAAAATGTTAAAACAAGCTAAGACCTTTCTTTGGTTCGGTCCTACTTCTATTACGTAGAAAGAAACTCTAAACTACTATTTACTGGTTTTTTAATTGATAGTTTGAAATGCTTGTTTACTTTAAAAATATGATGTTTAAGACTATTTGTTTCACATGGAAGTATTATACATATATTTACATACCAATTTCGTATTCCCTGTAATTTTTGACAATTACTTCTATGCCTGGCCAAGAAGACACTTCATCTGCTTGGCAACTAAAATCATGAGATTTTTCTAAATTGTTGGCAGTTACGTTCTTAATTCCTCCAGCACAGTTTTGTGGTTCATCCATTGAAGTTGCTTGACTTGAAGCTAATGATTCAGCACTTTGAAGTGTCTTCAAAGATATTATCTTAGATATATTCGGAATATTGATGTTTGGATAATATTTTCCAGCATTATTTGGTTTTGGGATGTTCTCGCTATCAAAGCCAGGATTTAGGTCCCTTTTTCTTGTTTCTTGACCACTAAAGTGCTTAACACTTCTGTCAGCCAATTTAGATAAACGATTTAGTTCGGAGAAATTTTTTTCAGCGAGTATTTTAATACTCTCTCCATCATCAAAATACGCATCGAATCTTTTCTTTATGAGATTGTTGTTTTCGTTAACATGTTTCTTAATTTCTGTTAAAATTTCCAGTTGTCCTCCTGGATCAAGATCGACGAATTTGGACTGGAGTCGTGCTTCTTTTTCTGACTCACTACAGTCTGTAGGATCTTCTCTTCTTTTTCTTTCTTTTAATATTTCAACCCAGACTTTTTCATAACCTGAAAATAGTAATATATATTTTAAAATTGCGTCTAGTCTTAATAGTTTACTTGTAACTGCGCATCATAGCGCAGCTGCATAGCAACTGACTATATAAAAATGTAAATGAATTATAAGGCAAGAAGAAACTTAAAACAAAAAATATCATATATCATATTTAACAAACTTCCTCATCATTTACCATCTCTATAATGCGGCGAGACTTTCCTTAAATTTAAACTGTTTAAGAATGTTCTTTTCTTTAATTGATCTACTCCCTCTTCCTTTTCTATAGATTCAATATTAAGTTTTTCGAAATTTGACGTTTTAGCTCTACATTTTTCTGTTTTTTTTTCATCTTTTTGAAAGTAGTCTAATCTTCCAGCAGCTATGTACGCTGAAGCCACTGAGTCCCTTTGCAGTATTTTTTCTTGACGATCAAGTTCAATTTCTAAAAATCAAATAAATTTATTATTAACTTAACAATATGTTTATGATAATGAAACACAGGAAAAATAAATATTTTAAAATTTTTACCTTTATACGAAGCTTGTGTAGCCAACCTAAAATGAGCGAGGAATTCAGCTTTTCTTAAATCATTTTCGGCAGATTCCTTATTTTCCACAGGTTGTCTGTACTCTTCTATAATAGATTGATACTTATCTAAGTCATCCTCACCGTAGTCACTGTCACTATCATTGTTATCTTCATTAACACTTACTTTAGTATTCGCAAATTCTTTGTAAATCTCTTCTTTCATCTTCTCTGGCGTAATAATGTTTTTAAAATTATCATGCACTTTTTTAATATCTTGCTTATGAGTTTCACTGTTTTGGCTGCTTTTTGAATCGCGATTTGATAAATATTTCAGTCTTCGCAACCTTTTTCTTTGTTCATAAATATCTAACGTACTAATTTCATCTATCATAGTAATCTTGGGCCTAATATTTGTAATAACAATCTTTGGCTGTAGCTTAGAGTCCATTTGATAAGGGCATGCTATATACAGCTTATCATTTGGTTTCGTTTGATCGTACGGTTTTTGCAAATCTCTTTTACTCTGGCCAATTATTTTGGGATAATCTTTAACAAATGTTTGATTTATTTTGTTGTCTGAATCCATAATCATAGGCACTTGGTATACTATTTGAGGATTCATTATAACTTTTTGATTGGGCGTTTGGAAAACTATATCTGTCTTGTTATTTTTATTAGGAAGCGTTTGTAATACATTGTTACTTGATTTCAACACATGAATTTCTTTTGACACGGGAACATTTTGAGTCTTGTTTGGCTTATGCAAATCATTGCTATTAGTTAAAGTGGTTATATCATTTTGCTTATTTTCATTAGACGCAACTCGTATTTTATTTGATTCTGTAACTTTAGTATTATTTTTTATCATCATTAAATTCGCTGGAAATTGAACATTACTTAAATAAACAAAGTTTGGTTGTAGTACCACATTTTTTGGTTCAGCTTGACTGGGTTTTTCATTTTTAGACTTATTTTTTAAGTCTTGTTCTTGCAAAGTACCTTGCGATTTCTCCTTCACGACAATCTTGTTGCCATAAATCTGATTTTCGGTAATTAAGTTTTCAAAATCATTCTCGTCACAATTGTCTTGATGCATTCGTTTTAAAGACACAACTTTTGATGATGTTCCATTTTCATTGACGAGCTCTTCTTTACATTTTTTCGACTGGCTTGATGGTCGTGAAGGAGCTTGCAAGTTTTTTGAATCGAAATTTGTTCTTTGTAAAAGTACTTGCGGGTTCTGTTGCTGAATCGCGAGCAACATTTTAGTATTTGATTGATTTTTATTTTGAATGAATACTATTTGGTTTTTTGGTTCACTAAATGATGGGTCCGGTGGTTTTGGGGGAAAGTTAGATTTAGTATTGTCTAAGTTCATTGGATTAAATAAAGGACTGCATGAAGCCGTCGTTGTTTGGGGCGTAAAAGTTGATTCTGTCGTTTCATTTGATATTTCAGATATTGGTTCTGGTGTTTTAAATTGAATGTCGGACTTGTTAATGACTTCTGCGGCATTGATTAAAGTACTTATACTATTGTTAGGTGGCGTGGTATTATCCTTAATATCTTCGTTTGTAGCGCTTTTAATTACTATGTTGCTTTGTATTTCAATTTTAGGACCATTTTCTTTTATAGTTGGTGTATGAAATGCTGGATTAAAGGGTTTTTTTGGTAAGTTGTTTTGATATAAAGAGTCCGGGGGAGTGCTTACACATTTCATGTCAATTTTACTTATTGGTATACTTGTTTTTAAACTAAATCTTTCTGGCGGTTTCTTTTTAATATCTTTATTCATATTTTGGGGAGGTATCGTTCCAATTGCGCTTGATCCTTGAGATAATGATGCGACACTCAGCTTAGATTCATTTACTTGTGGTTTACTTCCTTCACTTGTTGGAACCGTAGACACAACCTCAGGAACAAATTTTTCTTCAAAATCTGTTTGTGTTTTGGAAACATTGTTTTGTGGCTTATTTTCATTTGTCCCGCTAACATTTTTCTCTTTATCTTTTTGAATTTGAGGTGTTTCTTTTTTTGGAATGATAGGGAATGGGACAAATTTTGAGCTAGATGTATCTGAATTATTTGATTGGGATGCAATTGTAGGTGTGGGCTGGACAATTCCTGGATACGACACTGGTTGAAATGCAGAATAACCAGGAACAGAATACATATAACCTCCATAATTTGGGTATCCAGGCTCGACTTGCTTCGTTGTTGTGACACTTGGGCTTGGATTTGGTATGGACGAAGGAGAAATTTTAGGTGAATGTGATATTAATTTTGATGTTATAAAGGTAGGAGGACATTTCTCATGAAATGGGGGTGGGTCTTCTGCTTTGATGGCTTCAGGGGGTTTGGTTATAGTTGTCACGGTTGTATTGCTTTCTGTCGCAATTGCAGGTTTTTCTTCTTCCACAATTGGCGTTGGTTGATTGGTTTTATTCGTTTTGGCTGTAAAAATAAGATATTTATAAATATTAATTGTTATAACTTCATTTCAGTAAGGTTTGCTATTATTTTACTTATATATAACAAATGGACAATACTGCAAGTGAAATTTTATTATTTCAATTTTAAAATATAAATAAAAATTTAAAATATAATAAAAGGAATCGATAAATGAGAAAAACTAATTACAAGCATATAAGCAAAGCAATGTAATGCATAATCGAAGAATTATACAAGATTTTAATATAATATAATAAATATGGTTTTTTAAGCTTGCCGCTATAATATTTTTAAGCCGTATATAATCGAATAGGTAGAGGGAATCTAGTATTAATACACTCCGTTCTCCACGCGTCGCCATATTATACGATCGAGACATTGGCCATTGAGAGGCGGATCTCATCGCCACGCATTGTTATCAGAACGAGAAAATGAAAATAATTAATTCCCCTGAGTGGTAGTCGAACACACCGTCGCGTTAACAGGTAGATATTTTGTCGCTGCACTAAGACGGCCTCAATATTGAATTAAAAGTTCTAATTTCTGTTAAGTTCTGTTAAAGTTCTTAAAGTTCTGTTAAGTTATTTAAATTGAGATGAATGAAAGATTTGGAGATGAATGAAGAATAGTTTTTTTTCTTCGTAGATACAATTGCTTTACATAAAAAGACAGTCAAGAAGCGTTTGTTTAAGTACTTTAATTTTAAAATGTAACTTTATAAGAAATAGCTAGTTTGTTATTCCTGATCGAAAACGAATTGTAGCTTTATTTAGAGGAGGCTTAATTTATTTAATTATAAGAAAATTTTTCGAAAATGTCTTTAGTATAATAATTTTTTTACAGTTCTCTATCTAAAAAAGCTTTCCTCTACATCCCGCATATAGCAGAGTAGGCAACGAGAACCTAGTTTTAGTATCATCCATTACTCACTTCCTGCCCAGTTTACGAGACACTGCGTGTTGCGAGGCTTAACTTAACGCCGCGCTTTGTCTTTTTACCAAACTGTGGAAATGAAAATAAATCATTTCCCGGAGATTAAATTCGTCGCTTTTACATTCAGACATTATGCCTCATTAAAGTTAGTAACAATGTGTATGTTTAGTTCTATTTATTTTGTTGCCTTCTGAACAACAAAATCTAGGAGCTTATCTTCGCTAACAACATTTTGGCTCCCATTAAAATCGATGTAAGGCTAGTGGCCGCGATACAAAGGTACTTCTCATTAACAGAGCTACTATGAATTATCTTCCAGGGTGATGTAGTGCAGAAACCGGTATTGCTTGAGACGGCACGTACTGTGATGAGCTTCTCGCCCTGGAGCCCTAGCCATATGGTGTGGATCTTTTTTTGTGTTTCTGTTTTTTCTAAAATATTTTAAATCTAAAATAGTTTCTTTAGTGGCGGAACCCAACGCCGCACTTTCTCTTGTAACTAGAACGAGGAAATGGTAGCAATTTATTCACCTGCGTAGGAATTAAACCCACATCCGTAGCGGTTACAGTCAGACGTGGGGCCGCTATTTCACGGCTGCTTCAAACATTTTTAAAATTCTATATATTTTTTGATTCAAATATATGATGAGGAACTGCCCTGTCAGTATGGTTTTATTTGCTATGATGTTATTTATTAGTTAAGCTGAACTCCTGTGGTTTTTCTTTAGATTTTCCAGATCTTTAAATTTATATATCCATGAAAAGTGCCTATGACATAAAACAACTTACGCTATAATTTTTTATTTTTTAGATTATGATTCTGCATCAGGTATATATCTATGTGAGCCAGTTTACAAAATAATTATAACATAGATGCTGTCTATAATTCTCTGTCTCTGCTGTCTATAATTAAGCTTGCCGCTATAATATTTTTAATTCTATACTTTATAGTTATATCTACAAAAAATACTTTAATTGAATTCATCCATTAATTCAAAAGATGAGCACAAACAGACAAAAAAAATCTTTATACGTTTTTTACTATCCTTACTTATTTTTCTGCAAATAAATTCAAAAGTTGTCTGTGACATTTCTTTTACTGCTTTATTTTATTTTAGACTAGCGTCCCGCCCGCGGCTTCCCCAGCTTGAACTACATTTCCACTACACTCCACCGCGTGTATATTTTTGTAACATTATGTTCTTTTAACCGATGTTATATACGTCTTATCATAATTTTAAAACTCTGTTAAATATGCTGATTTCAGTGAATAATTTAATTTATTTTTCAGAAACGGCTTTAAATGTTTAATTATTGATTTGGGTAAGGATTCATAATATTCTTTGTAAAATGTTTGCATTTTAACTCCTGTACAGTTTTTAAATTAGTTATATATATTGTTAGCTGAATATATAATTGTATATACAATTACTAAGTATTGAATATACAATTGTATATTATAGTAAAAAGGATGTTTTTATGCATGTTTATATAGATTTATTTTAAAAGAACGAACGAAACGAAGAATCTATGTATTTACTTAATATTTCTTTGAAGATCAAATCGGTCTTTATTTCTGTGTTGAAATAATTACGACTTAAACTTAATTGTTATGATTTAGGAAGGTAACTTTCACTAACAATTCAATTTTGTTTACTTTATTGTTTGTACTCTGAACAATAGCTTTAAAAAAACATATTTTCATCAACATTAATATATCCTTTTTTCTTTTTTTTCAAATGAACTTTATTGCTGTTGGCCTGGACTGGTCTTGACAGTGTCCCGGGCTAGGAGGGGCGACAGTTGCTCGCCCCTGACTACCAAGACGTTTAGCCCAAAAATCTTACCAGCGCGATTCATGCACAGCGCCATCTATTGAGCTTAAGGTTAAATTATAATCTTTCGAATTATTATATTATATGAGTATATTAATCTAAAAGACGTTTTATTAAATCCATATTATACAGTTAAAAAAATACAGGTTTATTACAAACAATTATATATTTATTATAAGTATAAGTATAGTGTCGATTACTATCGATTGCTATATAATATTCGCAGGCAAATAATGACTTGAGTTCATTCAAATGACGATAACTTTTTTTAATTAACCGATTTTGATGGAACAAACTTTAAATGTTATTCTGATTTAAAACAAAGCAATTGGTGAAAGTTTTAAGTAAATCGGCTCAGTACTTTCGGAAATTACGGGATATATAGAGATAACACATTAAATAAATATATTCATATCCCCGCTTCGGTATGATAAATGCCGGCGTTGAGTTCCGCCACTCTATTTGCATCGTCTTGAACTTGGGTGAACGGTGGAGAGCGGAGCAAATTCATATTTATTTAATTTAACACAAATATCAATCTTGTTGGGGAATCGAACTTATCAATTCCGTGTTCGTGGTGATTAATCAAATTTAAATTAATCAAGAGACAAAGTGAGGAAAAAACAATAAAAAATCAGTTTATGCAGTTTAAATATATTTAATAATAGTATAAATTGAGATATAACAAATTTTAGAAAACATTAGTCTCAAGCCTTTTACCTGTATAGAGAAATTAAATTATGCCATAAGATAATATTTTAGGAATATTTTACCACCTTTTACTTGCGATTTCATAACAGGGTAGGCAGAGGGAACTTGAGAACTTACTGCACAGACACTTCCGTTCCCCACTTTCCGCCAAATTCTCGAGACATTGCGTGTTGAGTTGTGGAACTCAACGTGGCACTTTGTCTCGTTACAAGAGCGAAGAAATGAAAATATTAAATATTTCATTTTTTTTGAGTGGGAATCGAACCCCTTAGAAGACGCTTTTACAGTCGCACGCTTCTGTCCTTGCGCCACGAATGGCATCAAATATAGCCATAAGATCATTTTTACACCGATACTGTCAGCATGATAATAAAACGTATCCTTTCTCGATAAATGGATTGTTTGACAAAAAAATTCAGGTCCTTAGATTATCACGTTCAATACCAAACATATTCAGTTCAGTTTTGTAACATTAGTATTTATTAGTATATGCATGTATTAGTATAGAAGTATAGATTGTAAGCAGGTATCGAACCTACAACCAGTAGCAGTAGAGAGAGTCAGGCTTGTTTACCGAATTGTTAAAGTTAAAATTGTTTGAATTAATTTCTTAAATGAGACCAAACATTTATAAAAATATGTACTAAAATTATCTCATCAACATCTATCATCTACAAAATAAATGGCTCGTAAAGAGCCATTTAAATCTGTTCAGTCTCTTTTTGTAATGAACATGCAAATTCATAATTAAATATAAAAAATATATGTATATTTAATACCAGATTCACAATAATTTGTGTTAAGATCATCCTAAAAATAATTAAACGGTAAAAGGAATCACGCCGACGCCACTCCGAAGAAGAAACCGCCGATGAAGCCGACTGTGCCGCCGCTGTTCCTCTTAACGAACGACAACATATTGTTGACCATTTCTTGACTTTTGCCGAGGACTTTCTTAACTTTTACCCAGTTCACTTGCACGTAGCCCAGTTCTGTAGCAAGATGAAGGAGAAGGACGCTCCCTCCGAGCCCGAAGGCAGCAGTTTTACCAACTTTCGCCACTCCTATGCCTACCACCCAGCCGCAAATAGTTCCTACCATTAGATTAATAGTATTATAATTTTCTTTATAACTATCTTCTTCAGGTATTTCTTCTTTGTCGATCTCGTCCCGCTTCGAGAGGTGCCGCAGGTCGAGGTCGGGGATCGGTTTAGCCATTAGAGAGCATTTTGGACGTTTCAAAAGTTTAGATTTATTATTGTTTATTTTGTAAATATTTTGTGTAACACTTGGTTTTGGACGGATGATGACAGATTCTTTCAATTACAGATTATGTGAAATGTTTTCTTTTTAGAAGATTGCGGTCAGGACTGTTTAGATTATTTGATACAAATATGTATATGGTAAGCGGTTTTTTTTAAATTATCTGTGGTACAAAACATGAAAGCTGATCAAGATATCCTAAATATTTTATTTTTTATGTCTGTCTTTGGCGACCATTGGTGTATGAAGATGATAAGTACCTACATGAATTTAAAAGGAAATATACGGATGCCTATAAATTCATACTTTAGTGTAAGTCCAGCGACCAACTCTTATTCTTGGTCATGTTAATATTATAAATATTTTCAATTCTTCAATCTTGAACGACAAAATATATTGATTTTTAACGACTAACATGCATTATGTTCGAAATTAGCAAAAAATTCAGTCGGAGACACTTGAAAGTAAATTGTGATAGTTAACACGGAAATGTATGAACTGAAAAAAGAACAAAGTAACTAGAACAAATTAGCACACAAGCAAAATTAGAGATTTCCCACTAAATTACTTATATAGTGTATATATATAGATTACTCCGCTTATATGGCAAGATGCGTACATATTTTTATATAATTAGTTTATAATTTTGTATGGAAAGTATAATTATTAAAAAATAAGTTTTGTAACGTAGTTACTAAATAATATACCATTTGTCTGCAAAAACATGTAACTGCTGTTTTTTATCTTTTACAGGACTTTACCAGTAGGTAGTTATGAATTCAAACTCTACAAAAAAATATTTAAGTTTGGCTTTGATTTTGTGTTTCGAACGTGCAAATGGGCAATTAATAAACTTTAAATCTTTAAAGGCCAGAAATCTTTTAAACATGCAATTTATAAAATTGCTATAATAAATGTAATTATGTCATTTATTTTTAATAATCTCACCTATCCGTGTTACATATAATCTGTCAATTACTAAAAAAATGGAGATACTACAGAAAATGTTAACAATCAAAGCGCGGCGTTGATTTCCGCTACTCAACACGCAATGTCCCAAATTCGGGCGGTGCCTGGTCAACGTAGTGTCTTAGCAACATAGTCTATTTCATTTGGGCGTGAGATAAAATCAAAAAAAAAATCCTTTAACTTTTATTTACTATTTATTCTCTTTTTTATTTTTATATAATTTTTGTAGAGAAGGGTTTCCCACAAATATTTCTATTATGTATTGATCTCTATTTATGTGTTGTTTTTATGTCTTTTCAAAAAGCCTCACTCCATGATAAAAACTAAATAATAAAAAAGGTTGCAAATAGTATTTAAAAAGACTATTTAGTTGTAAATTTAAATAATTATATTTATATTTGTAACTTTGAATAAGATAAGCAGTAATGATTATAGCCCAAGAACTCAGGGCCCCTAGACCTCCGTCATTTTATCAAAGCTGAAATTTTGAGGGCTATTAGTTCATTATATAGTTAAGACAGTATGCGTACTCACTAACTTGAAAGTAGGACCCTTTTTGAGGTAGCGCAAAATAAAGGCATACCTGCGAGTATAATTCAGCCATCGGATTGATCTCGGTGCTTATAAGGGGTCTTTAAATAGTCCGTAAATAATATAGTTAAAATAAAAGCTTGCTTACATATATATACAGTCTTAACTAAGTATTAGTCTAATAATCCTCAAAATTTCAGCTTTGCTGAAATAGCGTAGGTCTAGGGGCCCTGGGATCGTTAAAATCGTATTGAAATAAAAAATAAGAAAATATTTTTTAGTCTGTAATTTATTAGTATTGCAATGTGTTCAAAAGTTTGAGAATGAGATGCTTTGGTTTTGCATTTGGGCGTTTTAACATGTTAACTATTTAATAAACAATTATTAAAAGTAAAGAAAATAGTTTGTCATTATATTCGATTTCAAATAAGTCTTAAAGGGTTATATAAGTTCTATAGACATTATTACATAGAATTATTTGCAATGCTATCAGCGTAATACTTTCATCGTTATTTTTTATAAAATATATTAACTCCATTAACCATTACTTATAAAGTAACTTTTGTCTGGTTTGTTTCCCTTTTATCTCACGACTCCATGGATAGGGTATCTCTGTCTGGATACATCTAAAAATATTCTTACCAAAAGTTGTGTGTAGAGATTACTTAAGGCAATAAGACCGCCTTTGCATTTTTTTTGTTTCAATGTTTTTAATTTTATATGTTATTTTTTGTATGTGCAATAAGTCCTTATTCTATTCTTTTTCCAAAATTTAAATTGTGTAAGCTATAAATTATCAAAATCCTTCATCCATACTCAAGATATTTTTGAAATTTTAATATCAAAACCCTATATATATATTTCAGCCTAGTAGTAGTATGTAGGAATATTATGATAAAAAAAATATAATCTTTACTTGTATTTCGATATTACATTATCTATGCTTAGAACATTCATAAAATATTTCTATAAATTTTCTGTTATCCGTGGCCGTCGTGCAGAGCGTCTCATTATACCACTGCGACAGTTGTGGGTTCGATTCCTGGTTATTTTCATTTCCTCGATCTGATAATAAATACTACAAAGCGTGTGGTTGCGATAAGTCAGTCAACGCACAATGTCTCGGAAATTGGGTGATGCGTGAGAAACGCAGTGTCTTAATACTAGGTTCTCTCTGCCTCGCCTGCTATTCATGCTGTAGCATGAAAAAAATATCAGTTGCATCAATCTTTAGTTTTTTTTTCATATTTAATACTTATGTATAAATCTCTGAAACTGCACACAAAATCTACAAGCTTCAAGCTGCGAGGATAATAGCGGGAAAGATGGGAAAGAGGAGCGAGGGAGAGGGAAAATAGAGTAAAAGAGACGGGTAGAACAAAAAAAAACAACTACCGGCCATCATCGGCCGAGCATGCATGTTAATTTCACTGAATGTATTTTTTCAATAAAATCATATTTCTTTCACTTGTTAGGTATTGTCCATATGTCTAGCTATATGTATGTACACACTAAATGCCTTGCGACGTGACGTGACGCGACATGACGTGACGCGACGTGACGCGACGTGACGTGACGTGACGTGACGTGACGCCACGTGACGCGACGTGAATCGTGAAAAATATTGAACACCTATTAAAAGCTAAAATTAAAAACTATCTAAATTTAATTGTTTTTTTCTTTAAACGTACAAAGAGGTTTCCCGTTTACAAAATTCCGAATGGCAGTATTCCGTTTTTAGTTCGTCCGTTGCGTGCGCCATTTGCATTTAAATTTTCAACGAATTCAAAGCCTACTTAAGGAGAGAGAAAATAAAAAAATATAGAAAATCGTTCCCTCGCGGACGATGTGGAGGCTTTTGACACTCGAGCCATAGATATCATCAATTTAGAACCATATTCAGGCCTTGGAGCCTTACTTAGAACTCAAACAATTAAATATATTTATATCTCGAGATATCCCTTAGGCTTCACATCGACCGTCTATGCCCCCAACACGCTATAGGTTAGACGCTAGCGAGCGCGTTACAACTATTTAACTATACGATTGGCGTTCACGTTTATATTACTGTAGGAACTCAAGTTAACTATTGCACTCGACTCTTTCTATTATTTTAGAAGATATCGATATCGATGTATGGGTGAAGTCACACCAAATGTTTATAATATTATCTTATTATTATTATTATTATAATATAATATAATAAATTATTTATAGTTATTTTTTGTTCGTTGACTTATTTTTTTATCATATATATTATTAAATTCGATTAAAATTAATAAGGCAAAGGCTGAACACTTATAAGTTAAATATGGGAGTCGGAGTTTGGAATTATTAACAACAAAAAAAAAACAATATGTACTATTTACATATTTAAAACAATGCATACTTATTTAATAAGTATTTTTATTATTACACGCTATTAATAGCGAAAAAAATATTAGGAAAAATACTGTACGACCTTTGCCTTTTAATTTTTTTTCATATAAATATTATATAAAAAAGCACAGATTATAAACAGTTGATGGACTTTTATAAAGTAATACTATGTCATACATTTTTTTATTTCTACACATATACAAGAGCAAAGTCGCTTCAAAATAAAAAAAACACTTTTCACATTTTCTACTATAATCATGACGTCATATAAACAATACCTATACATAAAATAACAATTTTTTTTCTTATTTTTGACGCGACTTTACACTTTTGACATTCTTTTTTAAATTTAAATTACAATTTTTAGACCAATTGTGGAAACGCATAGGGAAGAACGGGGCTAACGAGACAATAGAGGTCGGGGTGGACCGGGAAGTTATAGGAGTTGAGAGGAGAATAGGGTTTTGTGTCGCTGACTGATGATATACATATATTTCATATCGAAGAATTATAAAAGTGGGAGATAGGGCAAGTTGTGCCACTTAATAGTGAATAGAAACTTCCATCATATTTTAACTGATAGATTTACAAAAGGGCACAAGGGGTTAGTAGGGCTTTGGGGAAACTTGTATCAAACAGGATAGGATATAAATATTCAATAGACATAATACTATTTGACTGACAGCTTTACAAAAGGGGATATGGAGCCAGTGCAGTCTATGGGGACATTGGGGCATTAGGGGCACTTATTACTTCAGATAAAATAGAAACTTTCAGCGTATATGACTCTATTAGAGTGATTTTAAAGGGGACAGTAGAATCTATAGTCTGGCAGCATGATTTTAAGGTAACTTGTATCACTTTAAATAAAATATAAATTTTCAGCGCACATAGCATTAGACTGATTGATTTATAGTGGAGCATAAAGGGACAGTAATATCTATAATCCTTATGGGGACAGAAGTGCTTATGGGGACAATGGGAATAGTAGGGATAGTGGATATATCAGACGGGCGCGGGTTGCGGAGTACGAGGCGCGGGAGGGTCAGTGGGGGCGGGGTGCGGGTGGGGGGCAGGATGGGGCTGCTGTGGGGGCTCACTTCTTTCGTCTTCCGCTTCATCGTAAGCGAAGGGGCGGTAGGGGCGGTACAGCAACGGCGGCAGAGCTCTTGGCATGGCGTAGGGTGGTAGAGTGTGAGGCGTGTGAGGTGTGTGAGGCGCAAGTGGCGCGTGGGGCGTGTGAGGCGTGTGGAGGGCGGCGGCAGCGAGGGCCTCACGCGCTCGCGTTTCTTTCTCGCGGGCCGCTCTCTCCCTTTGTTCTTTTTCTCTTTGTTCTCGTTCTCTGAAATTTAGATTGTATGATTAGTTTTGTTCATCAAAGTTATTGTGTCAAAATTTATATGAAATATAGTGTAAGAAAAAATATGAATACTGATTACTTGTCAGTATTAATAGTGGCTACTGACAAGTAGTCAGTATTAATAGTGTAGTTAAAAAAACGGTTATTACGACATAAGTTGCCAAATCAAATCAATTTTAATTTTCAATCTGATTCTATTAACAGATTTAGTCGACAACAGTTGTTAAATTATAAAATCACATACTAACCTTTCTCTTTCTCGCTCCCTTTCCCTCTCCCTTTCCCGCTGCAGCGCTATCTCCTTCTCGCGCTCATCATGCAGCGCGTGCGCATGATTCACGTGTGGAGCATGAGGCGCGTGAGGCGCATGAGGTGTATGTGGGCCATGAGAAGCGTGAGGCGCGTGGGGTGGGTGAGGCACGAGAGGCAACGGAGGCGCGAGAGGAGGATACAGCGCGTACGGTGGCAACCACCCCACACCCACTCCCATGCCAACGCCCCCGCGGAACACCCGCTCTAAGTACATTTGTTCCTCTGCTGCTAGCCTGGTGGAATTTTAATTTAGCTTGTAAGTTTTTATGTTTCGTATTTTTTTACTATTTAGCTTCACGATGAAACTCGCATAGTAGTAGGGCAGCTGATGCAGATAGAGAACCCAGCATAGAGAACCTAATTTTAAGACATTCCGTTCCGTAAGCACTGCCCACTTTTGCATGCAACATTACATGTTAAGTTGAGGAACTCTACACTGCGCTTCATAATTAATAATTACCTAGATTTAAGTTTTACGAAGATAAAAAAAACAGATGAGACAGAATGTGAAATATCCTTATCAGAAAATATCTATAATATTCTTAATTTTTTTATCAAAAAACTAGATCGCAGGTAAGCTGGATCTTTAGGTCCAAAAATATATTTAAATATTTTTTAAAATTCTTCAAAAAGAACCTGTCAAAATAAGGTGTTCATTAGATGTTTTTTAAATTACTCAAAAAAACCATTTTTAGGGTTTTTTTGAATCTATCATCGAATTTTTATCGAGTTAGGCTTTGATACAATAATTATTTGATCACTAACGTGAGTTAATAAATGATTATATTAATTGAGTTACCTGTATTGCAACGCAGCGCTAGAGTAAAGCGAAGGATGCGCATAGGGCGAGTAGGTGGGTTCCAGCAGTGGGAATGACGCAGCCGCCGGGTGGGACAACCTATGGACAATCGTTGTGTTTAACCAAATTATTTAGGATCGAAAATCAAGAAAACCATGGTGGGAACTGAACCCATAGCATCATATCTAGCCAATTAATCTAGCATGTGAGTGCATTACCACGTTAATATGGTGCTTACATACATATCATGATGTTTTAAGACTCGGTTATTTAGCTGAACTTTCAGTTTGACTGATCTGGTTAAGTGGTAAAACTTGTGGTCATAGTTTCAGTTTCAATTAAAGGGAGAACAAACTCTGGCTTTAGTAGTGTGTTACGGCCGTGGATGGATATGACAGATATTTATATAGATAAACAACATAATTCTTTGTATCGATATTATATTTTTTTATTTATTTTTTATTTTTTAGTGGTGGCAGCTTTGTGATTTAAGTATTTTGGATTTAAGTAAATGCATTTGTAAAAAAAAATCTGCTTCACGCTGTATTCCGCACACAGCAGGGTAGGCAGAGGGAACCTAGTGTTAAGACACTCCGTTCTCCACTTTCTGCTGAATTCTGGAGGCATTGCGTGTTGAGTAGCAGAACTCAACGCCGCGCTTAACCTCGACACTAGAGCAAAGAAATGGAAATATAAATTTAAGCAAATATTTCCTCGAGTGGGGATGAACCCACAACCAGTCGGTTATACAGTTACACCTCGTGTCGCTGCGCCACGACCGGCCTCCATACTCTGTACTCCAACTATATGCATTTATAGATTGAGAAAATATTATGTACAATGAAATTAATCCATCGCGGCATTTATTATCAAATTTAACAGAGATTTCTACTACTGCACTACTTATTTTAATTCCCCCGTAATTTTCAATCTGCGTTGAGAAATTGATCATGAATTTATTCTGACAGTGACTGACTGAGTGAGCTGACTGACTGACTCTATATGCATGGTGGTTCTGTATAATATTTACTTAAATTCAAAGGTGAATTTGAGATCCACACCATCGTGACATAGTAGAAAGTTTCTTATTGTAACTAAAATGGCTGTAGGTTTTAAACAAAAATATCCATTTCCCTAGTGTAGTTAAATTTGAAAAAAAATATATAGGTATATTAGTTGTAAAATTCTGGAATGAAGAACGGAGTTTTGACATTAGATAATCTTCATCTACCCTCAATAATATTTCATTATGATCCAACTTACCGTTCATCGGGTCTATACGGCTGGAATCCGCTAGCTGGCAGGTGGTGCGGGGAGGCGCGCTTGGCGGGCGCCGGCTTGTCCTTGGCCTCACGGTCCGCGGGCGCTGCTCCTGCACACTCGCGATATCAGCACGTATGGGTTTTGGTGTGTTGTGTTGAGTTTCCAAATATTGTGTATTTTATGAATTTCAAATAGAAATCAACAAACAAAAACGAAACAGTTTCTTGATAATAATCAATGATAAAGGAAGCGCGATATACACTCATGTCTATACATTACATTTACATTATTATATTAAAATTACAAATTTGGTAACTCAACCCAATACTATAAACATTTAAAATATAATGTTAATATCAGTGATATAAAATTGTGTTTTATAATTAGATATAAACAAAAAACTTATATTAAAGTCCCTGAAAGAAATGATTAGCTTAACTTACTCAGGTAACAGTTTTAAAATTTCACTTAAATAGTAAACTATATAAACAGGAGATGATACATTGACAATGGATTTTTATATACAACTATAATTGTTAACGTGAATGTTATATTACATTAACAGGTAACGGATAAAGTGTATATTTTTAATAAAATAAACGTCTGTTATTTTGGACTTTTCAACCCAACAAGTGCTCACTGTTGGAATAATCGTTTTTAAATAAAAAAAAACAGAACTAAATATGAACTAAAAAAATACACGAGCAAAACTGACAATATACCATACAAAATAAGTTATTCACATCTAAAATTCAAATAATATAAATCTATTTTGAATTTTAGTAAACCATGTAAATCCAGCTCTAACTTGCTGTAGCTGGTTATAGCCAGTTAAGCTCGAGTAGTGGAAGGAGGGGTTCGTAAGCGTGCCACTCACCGTCCTTCTCGGGGCCTGCGTTCTTCGCGAGCGTGCGGAGGGCGGCCGCAAATGGGCCCCCTTTATTAGGGGCCAGGTCTGTCCGCTTGGCGATTTTACTCGCGCTCACACCTGTAAAGATAGAGAAAAAGTTTTTAGATGAAATGTACTGATTTAGAGTACCAATAATTGTAAAAGTCATTTATCCATGAAGCTATCATTTGACAATATTATGAATTTACAATATTAGTTTTCTTGGCTTGAAATGTAATATAGACATATGTACGTACGTCAACATAACATACATATAAAAAAATAAACAAAAATCTCCCGCATTTGCAAAGAGTATTCAATGAACAATAACTGAGTCAATAGTATGTAACTAACCACCGAGGGGCACCCTACCTGCAGTTAGTAAACGCTTTAGAAACCCACGAGTCCGTAACGTTGCATCTGACAGCTTTTACTGCGTGTGGAAAGCGAAGTAACGGTTTTTGTTATTGACATGTGAAATGTGGAAAAAATTGAGAATAACAATTTGCTATAATAGCTTTGTGAGTTAAACGAAACTCAGTTTGGTTATGTTTTATGTTTGATCTTTAATCGAAGAGTAATTTTCTTGTTTAATATCTAACTCTATTTTCTCGTGACAGTTTTTTTTTTCAAGACAATTTTCAAATCATTCAATTATTTTTAAAATATTGTCCATAACTAACAAGAAGAATCTTTTTTTATGTTTACATAATACTTCCCGCATCGTTCGGGACACGATTTTTTTCACTTTCTATCCTTTCAAGACATAGTACCCGTTATCGTCGCCACAGTTTTGGTGCGAAGTATTGTCTCGCTCTGCCTATGATACCCAGTTTCTTTGAGGCCAACGACGTTCACGATACTGACAGTCCTCGAAACGTTGAAGCCCTTATGCTAATACCGCGCGCGGCTTTAAGAGGAGTGTTCTCAAAAACTGGTGACACTACCAATTGGATTTTTTGTGGTTATATTGAACCAGATTCCTTTCACCCCATAATGGAATAAGATTCAAGTTTCGTTTCCAAGTAAGTACCAAACATACGAGCATCGCGTGTTATAAATTTCCTATTTTCGTAAGATTGACGTAATATACTAAAAAGATATCCTATTTTAACCATGCAAATATTAATTAAGGCCAAGTTTATCAAAATGTTGAACACAGTTGAGTATAAAGTTGCGTCAACTATGACTTCGCTTTTGATGGCAAACTTTAATCCGGCGAAGTCACTAATTAATCATCTCCGACGTCTTATTAGGCATGAAAAAACTTGGCGGGGCAGAGATAACGAGCCGAAACTTGTTTTAGGTTTGCGATTTATTTAGTTTTACTTTTAATTTTATTAAATTAAACTTGAGGATGGTCGTGGCGCAGAGGCATAAAATGTGATTGTAAATGTAAATCGACTGGTTGTGGGTTCAATCTCCACTCGAGGTAGTGAAATATTTATTTACATTTATATTTTCATTTCTTCGCTCTGGTGTCGAGGCAAAGCGCGGCGTTGAGTTCCGCCACTCAGCACGCAATGCCTCCAGAATTCAGCGGAAAGTGGGGAACGGAGTGTCTTAACATTAGGTTCCCTCTGCCTACCCTGCTGTGTGCGGGATACAGCGTGAAGCTGATTTTATTTTATTTTATTTATTTTTAAATTATTTTTAAATATTGTTTATTTTTATTATTATTATTAAATATTGTTTTTTTTTCTCGCTGTAGTCCGTATATATTAGGGTAGGCAGAAGGGACCTACTGAGTACTAACAAGACACTACGTTCTCGAACCATTGGGTGTTGAATGATGGTCAACTCAACGTCGCGCTTTGCCTTTCCATCAGAACGTGAAAATGAAATTAATTCCTTCCCCAAATGGGAATCGATCCTACGACGTTTACAGTCAGATGCTGCCGCTCCGCCACGCCACATTACAGATTCAAAGGAATAAAATTTTGAAAATATAAATTTTACGTATACATTTACATAATAGTTTTGGTTAACCTATTAAGCGACCATATTGCAACCATCGATCATAAAAAGGCTAGTTTTAATTACGGCACCAAAATATTAACTATGAAAAAGGTAAGCCACACCTGTCACCTGTAGTCCACAAGCTATTTTATATATGAAATAGTTCAGTTCAGTTCTTTGATTATGGCGTTGCGAGCGTACAGAAAAAAATGTATATTTGTCGTGTCTCTGCTCGTATAGTCGCCGCTTTTCTTTCAGAGCGCGACTCAAACGCATCAACTGAAGTCGATAGCGAGCTCCCGTGATAGTTTCATTAGGTTTAAGCAGCTCATAATAAATTACGCCCTGCTGATCCCACCAAATGCAGAGAAGAAGCTTAGAACCATGGATATTTGGTTTTGGCGACGATGTTGATGCGTGACCCGGCATGCCCCACGATTTTTTTCGCTTTGGATTGTCGTAGTGAATCCACTTTTCATCCCCAGTGACGATACGGTGCAGAAAACCTTTTCTCTTTTGCCGTTGAAGCAACAATTCACACATGAGAAAACGTCGTTCTACGTCTCTCGGCTTCAACTCATACGGCACCCAATGCCCTTGCTTTTGGATCATTCCTAACGCTTTTAAACGTTTTGAAACTGTTGACGCATCTACTTGTAACGTTTTCCCGAGCTCTACTAACGTCTGACATGGATCTTCTTCAAGCAATGCCTCCAATTCTGTCTTCAAATTTTGTCGGTGCTCCAGAACGCTCTTTGTCTTCAAGGTCAAAATCATTACTTTTGAAGCGCCTAAACCAGTCTCTGCACGTTGTATTCGACAAAGCATTGTCTCAACGAGAATTCTGTGTGCTTCTGCTGCAGATTTTTTCTGAATAAAGCAGTGCAATAAAATTCCCCGCAAAAACACTTTATTTGGCACAAAAGTACACATTTTCACAAAGGGAAAATAAATATGTAGTTGACACTGTAGTAAACACTATTCTACTATAATTTGAGGTTACATATAGTACTACTTTGGTGATTCGTTACCGTACGAAATTCCATGGACAGAGTGCCGCAACGCCATCTTTCAAAAAAACAGCGAGAACTTATTCAATTTCCTAAAATATATATAAGAAAACATACGTAATATAAGCTGAACGAAACAGCGTGAAACATCCCCTCTGACAGCATAACGACAAATTGTTTCAATTGGAATGCTTTTAGGTGTCACCCGATCAGGACGCCGCTGAATAGAATTACCGGGGAGTGAAATTAAATAGAAATGACATTTTCGATTGTTTGCCGAAATTTGTCATTTTTGACAATTAATTATTGAGAGTTGATATATTTATCAGAAAGTAAAGGGAGGTACAAAGAATTAAAAAAAAAATATTTCATACTCGCTTTTGTCTGCGGCTTCGCCCGTATGGTAGCTTGAACTTACTAAGGGAAGCTCGAGGTAACAATAAACACATAAGGGTTCAATCGAAATTATTAAAATACCTCATAGTCACTCGATATATGGAATAGCTAAATTTCCCAGTAACTTATGTAGGCAAATCGGCAAGGCTCTCCTAATTATTTAATTAACATTTATTTCAATAAGATTTCAATTCATAGTGAATTGTAGCCGTAATTAACGATAGCTCCGAGATCGATCAGTAAATCTATACTAATATAATAAAGCGGAAGAGTATGTTTGTTTGTTTGTTTATTTAAACGCTAAGATCTTTAACTCTACTGGTCTGATTTACTTTTTGTTTTGTATGCTAAGCTACACTCTTCAGAAGTGCTATAGGCTATATCATATTACGGTGTATATATTACGGTGTAAGTCGTAGTTAGCCTTAAATAACGAAATAACGATAATAATAAATGCCATCGAATTGCTTTAGGCGCGTGCGCTGCAAAAATAGTTACATATATTGTATGACAAAAATATTTTATTTTATTATTATAGTTCTAAAAAAATGTACGGTACATTGTATATCTATCTTTTACAAATAAATAATACGACATTTTGTGACAAAAAATAATAGAAAATTGCAAGGTGATATTTCACCGGTTTTTATTTGACATGGATATTGAAACTTACGAACGAAAGTTATTTCATCATCAAAAAATGTTTATGAAGATAGACTTCGGCTTTTATAACATGTAATTTAAATGTATATTTTTCGAGAAAATGTAAATATAAAATAATTCAACGCTTTGTTTACGGCCGCAAGTTTAAGCTACCGCGGGGTCGCCCTAGCCACCGATGACATCCCCTCAAGCAACCACGTAGTGCTTACTCTTTCTCAGAATTATGAAAACGTTGTTTATGATTGAACGTATCAATCTGTTGGCAAATGCAACATAATACAACTATTATATGCGGGCGAAGCCGAGTCGAGTTGGCCGCTAGTAGCAGTAAAAAGAGATACTAGAAGATAAAATAATAAAAAGAAAATGAGTGACGTAATAATGACAAATAAGATTTATGAAGCAATATTGAGTGGTAAGAAGGCAGGGGCAGACCTCGGTTGACCTTCGAGAACACAGTGTCGATGAGGAATGTCACGTAAATTGCACGAGGACGCTCCGTACTAAAATGCACACGAAAAGGTTGACGACAGTGGACGAACCGAGAGAGTTTGGCGTTTGACGTTACGTTCTCTCTGATTACCCCGCTAGCAAAGGATAATATTTATGAAGAAAAAGATAATATTTATGAAAATGTGTCATATTAACATAGCTACATATATTTAAAGTTAAAAAATAAATACAAAATAGACAACAAAGGTCTAACAAAAACTAGTCGGCAAATCTTGAGGCTGGGTACAATACAAGACCTAGGGCGGGCATCATCTCAGTATTTGTAATTATACTAAGTAATCCATGTCTTGGGCGGGCGCGTGTCACATTGTGGACGGAGCAAAGATTAAATGGGACGGATTGTATTTTTCTTTCTTAAGAGGAAGTTTTGGGTCGACCACTAAACTGAATTGCTTATTTTTTGTGGGATCGAACGAGACAACTTTGTAGAGTATAAGTATGTGATAAAGTGTGTTATATACAAAGGCGTTGGATACCGCCACTCAACACGCGATGTCTCCAAAATTGGATTATTTGTGAGGACCGGAGTGTCATAACATTAACACCCCTCTGCCTATCCTGCTATATGTGGAAAACAGCGTGATATCTAAAAAAAGTGCCAAGTGGCGAAACTCAACACCATATAAAAAGTAATTAAATGATTATTAATTTATTTGGAACTCAATTCCAGTAGTTCAATTAATGTTGGGAACGAAAGAAAGGCTAAAAGATTAAAGACTACGCTTTGTTGTCTCTTTGAACAGCGGCCATTGTACGAGCGGCTTTGTAAATATCTAACACTTAATGAAAGTTTCATTATCTCACTATGGAAAAAGAAACAGATTTGCTCATCTTGCGAAAAATCTAAACATATGAAGTTTCTGACGTTGTGTGATCAGAAAAACACCGTTCAAGCGCGAGTCGGACTCGCCCATCGAGATTTCCCTACCAATTTATCTTTTGATTGCATTAACTTAGAAGCTTGATTTTTTTGTACTCATTTAACATTTGACCCTAATTTCAGCTTGATACCTTACGCTATCTTAGATAAATGACAGTCGGACAATAAATTGATCCTAGACGGGTTCCGTTTACTCCTTTTGAGGTACGGAACGTTAAAAAGGATTTAGAGTAAATTGATTTCACTTAAATGAAATTAAATATTGTTAGTAGAGCTCTATGCTTAGTTAGCTTCTCGCTGAATTTCACATTTAGCAAGGAAATCCTCTGCTTCCCATATTCCACCCAATTTTTGAGACCTTGCGTGTTGAGTATCGAAACTCAACGCTGTACCAGAGCGAGGAAATGAAAACAATTTATTCATCCGATTGGGATTCGAAGCCACAACCGATCAACACAGATCTTCTACTACTTTGCACGACAGTCTCTATAATAGAAAGAAAGATCAAATATTTAATTGTGAATGTTCCTCCGGTCGGACGACGGCGTTACGACAAACGGGCCTCAGCTCGGTAATGAGAGGGGTCAAATGGTGCCGACCAGAGCCTGTTGCTTATTGCTTTATTGTGCCCACAATTTGAAATGTACTCGTCTATTATGCTACATTTTTAATGGTTAAATTGAGTTGAAGCTAGTCGTGACGCAGGGGCACAAGCGTGTGACAGGTTGTGGGTTCGATCCCCAGTCGATAAAATGAAATGTTTATTTAAATTTATATTTCCATTTCTTCGCTTTGCTGTCAAGGTAAAAGCGCGGCGTTGAGTTCCACCACTCAACACACAATGACTCCAGGATTCGGCGGAAAATGGGGAACGGAGTGTCTTAACAGTAGGTTCCCCCAGCTTACCCTGCTAAGCTTAAATATAAAAAATACATCGAAACGAAACGAGTTTACTTGTACTATAATCGAGTATGACTAAAAAGATCACAATCGCTTAACCCTCCAATTGACATCACTATTAAAGTGACCCGCGCAATTACATTGGGTACGTCCTCTCACGACCCGCCGCATATACAAGTACAATTGTATTTTGTAGGACAATCGTATGTTTAATTAAAATACTAACGCGGCGCAGTGGGAATAGGATATAGGTTCGAACCCACTAAGTGAATATGGCAGCTTCACTCTTCAGCAGCATAGGCAGAGGAAATATAAGGAAAAACATTAGGAATCAGAGAGTGGCAAAAAAGATTTATGAAGCAAGAGTGCTAAGGGAGGCAGGAGGATCGGTTGATCTTCGAGAACATAGTAACAATGATACTGGAAAAGGTCACGTAAAAAGGATGAAGATCGCCCGGAAAATGTTTGAAAAGGCTTCATGACAGTGGTCGAGATGAAAGAGATATGTAAAAACTGTAGCGTTTGGCGCTCCGTTGTCTATGGCGTCTCTGTCACAAAGGACAAGCAAAATAATTGTAAATGAATAATAATATTATATAAAAGTCACACTCTCCATTTACTGTTAAAGAAACATACAGAGTACAACTCTAAGCTATACATATGTATTTGTTTATTTAAGGCTCAACTACCATGACACTTAGTCATGGTATGTTACACAAGCCGTGGGTCGGGGGTTCAATTGGTCAATTGACCATAAAGCAATGTGAGTACCGCCATTATTTTAAATTAACAAACGGTATTCGTTATATTAACTACAGTGAGACGCTCGACTTTATTTGTCTTTGTAAAATGAAGAATAATATTACACGGTTGACTTTTCAGTTTTTTAATCGGATCGTTTTGATAGATTTGTCTAGAGACGGTGGCTGCTTTATGTTCCACATTTTCCTACTAACTATTATCTCTGCATAAGATACCTTCAGCCATCTCCATTTGTATTTAGGACTTACTCAAAATATAATATATACCATCGAGATGATTAGTAAAGCGTCCGTCAAGAATCTTACCTGAAACAAAAAAAACGTTGTATTATTTTTATATCCAATATTACAAAAATTAAGTATTGCATACATGGGAACACAGCGGGATAGCCAGACAGGACCCACAATTAAGACACTCCGTTCACAATTTTCCGCTCAATTTACGAGAGATTGCGTATTGAGTGGTGAAACTCAACGGTGCGCGTTGTCATTTTACCACGGCGCGGAAATGAAAATAATACGTTATCTCAAGCAGAAATAGACCCACAACTATTGTTTACAGTCATAAAAGTTTACAGTCGCTGATGCGGTGAAGCGCAGCCACGGCGGCTTCGAAAATATTTCATATATTTTATATTGACTTTGAAATGTTTGAAATGAATTTATACAATTCTAGAAAACCAATATTTTAAGATCTATAAATATAATAGAGTGTGCATTTCATTCAATACACACCCACATTTGCTTTTAAATGAACTCCGGCTAAACTAACAAGTTACAAATATCGTCATTTGATTGAATTAAATGTAATTTTTGAGGTTGCAGTGGGACAGCGCCTGATTGTAAACCTAAGTGTCGTGAGTTTGATCTTATAGACTTGGAGTTCCGCCATACATAGCGCAATGTTTCCAAAATTGAGCGGTGCGTGGGGAACGGAATGTCTTAATACTGGTTCCCTTTGACTACCATGCTGTAAGCGGGTATACATAAGCGCTAAGTAGAAAAAATTAGATGGAGCTGAAAGAGCTTTTAAAACATACAATTTAAATTTTAAACAAACAGATGCTTTACTTATTAAGTAACGGAACCTAACACCGTAAATTGACCGGAGCGGAACCGTAACATATCTGCGTCTCTGAACCAACAGACATTTACTACACTCTTCTACGCTAAATATAGTTTGTTTATATTTATTTTCATACGTCAAACAAATTTCATTGTTCCAGTGCGGGGGTGCATCCGTCCCCCGTCCCCCGTGCGCCGTCGCCGAGCAATATCCAATTTGTACGTCCCCGTCGTATCAGATAACTCCAATAGAATAGTGTAAATAAAGAAGCGGGTATTATGTAAGCGAAATGGAAAGAGTATCGACATTGAGGGGCGCGTGATGTGAACAGCGTTTTATTATTTAATAGCTCTATTGCGATAAATAAAAAAAAGTCAATTTTTCTTCTTAAAATATCAAAATTAAACAAAAATCACAAGGTGTGACTATAAAATCGATTGGTTATGGGTTCGATCCCCACTCGAGGAAATGAAATATTTATTTAAATGTATATTTTCATTTCTTCGCCCTGGTGTCGAGGCAAAAGTGCGGCGTTGAGTTCCGCCACTCAACACGTAATGTTTTCAGAATTCGGCGGAAAGTGGGGAATGGACACTCCGTTAACACTAGGTTCCCTCTGCCTCCTGCCACCCTGCTGCGAGTGGGATACAGCGTGAAGTTAAAAAAAATATAATAAACATAATATTTTAATTTAAAGCAAATGATTAAACTGTTAAGGAAACAAAGATGGCACAGAAAGACAACGTCTGAACGGTCGGTATGTGATCCTCTTTCGGGGAAAGATTATTTGAGGATTGGATTTAGGGAAGACAGAAAGTGGAGACCAGAATGTCTCAACTCCAGGTCACCTCTGACTCCCCTTGCTAAAAAGCATAAAGCCACTTTATCGAAAAAACCAATCGGTAATTTCATAGCAAATATAAAGATAATTAACAATAACGATGACGAAACTTTGCTTTATAATATACATACATATAGCTATTCAAAATGCGAATTGATCTGACAAAGTGGCAAAGTGGAGTGGGGGAGGGGTGATTTCTCTCAAATTAACACTGGAGACAGAATTAATTACGGCTCGCCGTTACGTTAACACTTAACATCTCTTTAAAGGGCGTACGCGTGATTACTACTAGCGTTTGTAACTAAAGTTCTATTGTTAACTATTTTCTGTAATTATTGTCGTTTTATATAGCGGAGTAGACCGAGGGAACCTAGTGTTAAGGCCGTTTCCATCTTACTCTCTTCTTCACGAACCGCCCAACTTTCGTGACATTGCGTGTTAAATGGCTGAACTTAACGCTGCGATTTGCCTTTTAAGCAGACCGAAAATATGAATCTCATAAACAGTGGAAATTTTCACAGATGACGTTTTTTTGTTGCCGCTAAACTACAAATATATAAAAAAATATTTAAGGAGACTCCACTATGTGGGTTTTTTATATATTCGATTATAATGCAATCTTACCCCCGAGTACTATTTTCGTATATCTCTTGGCATTTCAGCGGCGGCCGTCACGTTTTAGTGCGGTAATTATGTTTGGTTTATGTTTATTCATCACATGTGGTCTCGTTCAGGCGTCGCGTGGTATACTTATTAAAGTTTTATACAATTGAGTAACAAATATCGATACTTGATTATTAGGCTCAAGACTTTGTTTGGTTTAACGCGCTAATCTCGAGGACTACTTTCACGTATTTTTTTTTCTTATCTCCAGAACCTTAGATTCTTATACGCTTGTTACAACTTATTCATGTTGTATCTCTGTAGGAATTTTTTTTACAATTTTCCAGTACACAAAGATAGTTGCCAAGAATTATAATTTGGCTATAAAGAATGCTATTTAATAAAAAAATCGGCACTTACAATATTTTATATTATTGTTTTATAATAAAAATTAGCAAAGTTTTATATACACCTACTTAATAGTAAACCTACTCCTATTCTTAAGTGTTATTCATACACAAAACAATACTTTTAAAGCTAAGATTCAAATATATTCAAGTTCCTGTAAAGTCATATTAAAACAGAAAAATATTTTAAAGATTTTTTAGGCATGATAAAAAAAAACCGCCTCATGAAAAGACTTCTTTATACAATATAGAGCACGCGCGCGGCGCACGTCTCCGGTTGACACAAATGACTGTTTTAAGTATCATTGCAGCTATATTTACAAATAGTGACATTTGGTTGTAATTAAAGCGTCTGATATATTTTTTATCTTAGCTACATCGTGTAGTGTCAGCATTTTTTTTAACAAAAATATTTTTGAATATGAATATTTTCTCAAAAAAATAATCTGCAGCCCGGTATATAAAAAAAAAATCAAAACTATGTTAAATTACGTGTACCCAAAGCAGTTACTAAAAAACACCCCCTAACCTAAATTGTTAATGAATTCCCCTAAACCAAGCAATATCTAAAAATACGTTAGACATTATAGTCCATAACTATATAGATAAATAACGAAAATAGATGGAACTGTAACGATCTCTCCATATAATCAAGGAGGAAGTGGTTTCTATAGTATAATCACAAAAATCTCTATCCACCCGCTGCCCCTTAACTTTGACGTATTCAAATGAAACTGTATAAATTTTGTTTGAGGCCATACGCGGCGTATTTACCACTCCACTACAAGTAGACGAGCACAACAAGTGTATGTATAGCGGGGCACGCGCATGCGCTCTGTGAGGTGGCGCAGAACGCGGTACAGGACATAAGAGGAGAGCGATTTGATGTAATAGTGTTAAGTAGTTTTTTATTGCTTAAGAAAGTTTTAAAGAAAAGAATTAAATTTTAATTCAATATCAAATGTGTATTAATATTATATGTAAAAACTAAAATCAATCGTATGCTTATCTATCGCAAAATTGCGGCGTTCTTTACAATCTTAACAAGTAAATAGATGTTTTTTTTATCAGCTTCACGCTGTTCCCGCACACAGCAGGGTAGGCAGAGGGAACCTAGTGTTAAGACACTCCGTTCCCCACTTTCTGCCGAATTCTGGAGGCATTGCGTGTTGAGTGACAAAACTCAACGCCGCGCTTAACCTCGACTATATAAATAGATGTTTTAAAAAAATATTAATTATAATTTACTAAAAGCAAGCCACTTCTGGTGTTGGTGTAATCAGAAAAGAAATTAACATATGCATTAAATTAAAATATATATAGATCAATTAATCTTAATGCGGCGCGACTTATTTCCGAAACCTCCGGCGGTCACTAATCACTACAACAGGCCAGTCAGATAGATATATACAATGTACATTGTTCGTACAATGAATATTCGTTATTTAAAAACAAAACCCATGTCAAAGTGGAAAATTACAATTTCTGCAAAAAAAAGGGCCGCATAATAAACATGAGCTTGCATTTCAATTAAAAAAAGCAATCGCTACTTGTCATAATTTTATACCACGAGCGAGCGGCGTCGTCTGCGGCACGACGCCACCCACCGCCCACTCCGCAAACAATAAGGCTACAAATGGACCACTTTCATGCCTACGAGAGTGCCTCTCTGAGCTTACACCCTCGGTGAGATGAAAAACTTTGTGTGTGCTACAAATACCTTTATAGATTATTCTTTGTTGTTCAGTGATGATTGATTTTTATGACGTGTAGATGTTATATCACAGATTATGTTAGATAATTAGCATATACGAGTATATGCTATAATAATAATTAAAAATATATCCAAGAAAATAAACAATGTGATTAAATTAAACAATATTAATAATATAATTACGAAATATAATAAACCTATGTAAATATCATATTTTGGAATTATACATTCCAAATAGAACTAATATAAAAAATAAATAAAGTAACAAAACACAAAAGTGATACATCTGATTTAATAATCTGAAGAGACGTAGCGTAGTTTCCAACTTCATCGGGATCAAGTCGATTACTGTTAGTAATCGCACACCTTCACCGCTTGCCTACACTTCGACTGAACAAGGTTTCATGAGCTCTACAATAAGGGGCGGGCCAATTCACCGAGACCTGTGAACCCCTTACGCCGGCAGTCGAGCGGCGGCGAACGGAAGCGAGCACCGTATGTTTAGAGGTCTGACAAGATTGGTTAGAGATACGACTTTATTCTTAGCGTCGAATCAATTTCCATCTTGGCGCCTCCATCTCTCTTGGAAGCGCTCTATCGTAATGTAATAAAGTCTAATTCTGGTGAAAAGGTTTTGTCAGCCATTACTGTGGACTTGTTAGGGTAATACGTGATTTGCGGCATCACTCATAGGGTGGGAAATCGCACCGAGGTTTGAGCCGGGTTTATTTATTGGCATTCCGATTCTACGAGGTAAGGAACGTATTTCGGTGTTAATAACGGTCTAACTCGAATACCGTATCGTGTCAGCGGTTAATTGAAGTCCCACCCCGACACGCCGCTTAAATATATTAATTGTTAGACTATTTATAAAATGTCTAAAGTAAGTGGTTATTTTGTCAGTATTTACATGGCACTTTGCGTTACATATAAATGATACTCTTAAATTTTATTATATCTACGAAAGAAAACAGATACTTTATAGTAAATATTAACAACATCATTTTAAAATAGCTTTCATTATTACACATTAATACAACAGCTAGAAAAATTTAATGTATAAAAAAGTCCCCTTACATTTATGCCCCACGTAAACGCAAACTAAAAGACACCCACTACTCGTGTAAATAACAATCTTTCGCTTTACGGTGTATTTCTCGCTTAGCGGTTCAATGCACCCGCCACCTGCAGGAGTTGGGGGTTGGGGTGGATATTTTTTTATCGCCTCCGATGATCCGCGGGATAAGGACATCCGTGCTATTTTATACGGTTATCCGGTGCAGGGTGACCATAAATTGCAAAGTTTTTGGATAAAAGAATATATTGACTTTCAAATATATGTAAGTAATTGTTAATTTCAAAAGCTGAATATATATTTGTAATTGAAGAAAGTATTTTATTTTATATTTTAAATAATATTTTTTAATTGCTAAAGACAAGTAAGTCTTGAACATTTAGAACATGTCCATGGAAATGAACAGTTGTTCAAATACAAAATACCAACAAAACTCAATCCGTATCCGTAAGAGCTTATCTTAAAAAAATCAACTTATGCGGCAAAACTTACAGGAATAGTAAGTAATAAATGTTTGGGTGTTTGCATTCTACACAGAAACACGCATTTGTACCGTCGACATTCCCAATTTAAAGCAATAACCCTTACGTTCTGAATAAACATTGAAACAAAGCGAGTCTCAAATAGTCTTAGCATAAGCAACACACTATGTGGAGCTACGCTCCATCCACGCACATTATCGTATCATCCCTACTACTCGACACTATTACGACGAGCATTATTGCCCGCCATTTAGCGATCTCGTCGTATATACCTATAATAAAAAATAAAATGTGAATCGTCACGTTTATACTTCTTTTCATTTTATATGAAGCGGTAGAGACGAGAGCGGCTTGCTTGTTGCGTGTTTATGTTAGTTATATAATATCTAGTCAGTTTTTATTTAACATAGATTTTGCTTATATTTATTCTAATTAGCGTTTTATTATAAGTAAGATAAAAATAAAAAAAACCAAACAAAACTCCACTTCCGATCAAATTACAGCTGACATATAATTATAGCACGCAAACAACAAGGCGCGAGTTCGCAGGGGATGTAGAGGGGAACTGAGGGGTGCTCGGGAGAGGTGCGGTATAAATCGTGAGTCGGTAATTGTCGGAGGGGCGAACGGCGACAAATCTGACGGCCATTTCCGACCGGATCGCGTTACACCCCCCGCAGTTCCGCCTCCCGGACCGTCTGATTCACGGGGCCTTCCGTCTTCGTGTCAAGAGCGTCTTGGGTCTTGAGAAGAAATGTTAATATATTTTTTCTCGTGTTAAATTATCTTATTATTTAAAACGTTTTTTTTTATTTCATTTGATTTATTGCATTTATTTGATACTGTACTCTCTATAACAAATTAAAATATGTAGATATTTTTTTCTTAAGTTTCGAAAGACTCTCGTGCAACTTATTGATTAAAGTTAATACGCTTATCTTAAGTAACTTCTTGGTTAATAATATTTTTCAAAAATAATTACTACAACACACAATACAATTAATAAAATATCAAATAACCGCTAGTCGCTCGTGCCCAATACTGCGGGGCACAGAGCGTCGGGACGACTGGTTGCGCGCGCAACACGCTAGGGTGAGTAGCAGTTTGAGAGTACGCAGACAGTCTGTGTTTATTATGAACGCTTCTATTCCGCGTAAGTAGATACGCTTCACTTGTGTGCTATGATGTGATTTTTTTTGTTGTAGTTTCGAAAAATTATTTCTAAACTTACTACAAGGATTAGAAGTATGATATCGACGTTAAGCGTATATAATAATATTATAAAATAAAAGTTGTGGAAAATTTTATTGTTGACCGATGATTGTGCCGTTCCAGCTAACACAAAAAACAATCTATTGTCTGTTTGCTGATAAAAGGCATTTGTTAGTACTTACATAATTAAGTAAGTATTCATAAGATGGCAATGTGACTCTATTTTTAAAACTTTCTTGTACATATTCAGGGTGGAAGCGACTGCGTTTCTTTTACGGGAACAGCATAAAGGATAAAATATTTCAAACCCATACTTAGAAAAAATAATCAAGAAAAGTATCTCAACAGTTCATTTTTATTTCATGATTTTTATCCATACTGGATTTCGTGTGACACAGTTACGAATACATACCAACAAAACATCTACGACTACAAAAATACTAATAAACGTTGCCGACATGCTACTTTTCATTCTCAAAAAACATACCAGAACGAAAAAGGGCCTACGAGTCGATTTCGTGAATAAGGCGTGTGCGATGTTGTCGTTTAGACAGATAAGTGTCTTTGTGGTCATTCTTAACAAATTGCGTTTTATTTTACAATTATAATTTTATTATTTATTATGTTTGACAAAATCTGTCTTTCAATTTTGGCAAAATCTCGTTTGGTAAAAATGTATTAATTAAGTTTTTATAGAGTAGTTACAACTGTGTCTTTATTTGAAGTGGTGATGACAAAAACAATCTGTATATGTCAATTACAATATGTATATGTGTTATAATTAATTATCACAAATATCTATGTATTACACCATCCGTCCATTTAAAAGCTATTGACAAGACAGAGTTTTTCTTATATCATATAAATATTAATTTATTCGCTTGCATGCGATTTGAATCCCTTATCATGCGTGTCAAATAAAAAACGTATTTGAGCACCTACCAACTACGTAGCATCAATCTTGATCATTTCGCGTTTTACAAAGCGCGCGGCGAGTTGTGCGTCTGTCGTGTTACAATTAATCACACAGCACACTACGTCTCGGCAGCTAGGTAAGGACCGTGTGGAGGACACACAACAAGGATCAATTGGGCTAATATCAAGGGATGCTTCAAATTTTACTGTAAATTAAAAAGATATTTAAGTCGGTTTTGTATTATATGTTTTCTTGGAGATATGTAAATCTATTTGATTTTTTATAATCTATTTAATAGGAGTTTTGATACGTCTACTGTAAATATAATTAGCCGCCCTTGCACCAAAATTGTTTTTTTTCCTTTTTGTGTTAATTCATGCACGATGTAATAAAGTATTGAATAATTTTATTAAGAAATATATTATCTTTAACATACACTTCTACCATCGGCTTTCTCGCTGTGGTCAAACGGATGATACACGATACATTCTAAGTGCCCGGACACTCTGATCGGAGGGACAGTGCTTTACAATGATTTACGTGATGTAATATAGCCTTTCTCGACAAATGGATTATGCAACAAAAAAAAATATTTTTCCATTTGAAGTATTGGTTCCCAAAATTAGGACGTTTAACCAAACACTTTATCAGTATAAATTATTATGTAAAATTATGTTTTAATATTATTAAAAACAATTAATAAATTATTTATCATAGAATTTTATATGGAATAAAATTCTAAAATTCGGCAATATCTATTAAGCTATCACAGGTAATATGGACTCATCAATCTTGATAATCCCAATATCGTCAGAGAGCAAAAGTCTTGTCGGTGTCGTTACGCCATTAATCATTACGCTCCTTGAGGGGATCTCGCTACCGAATTCCAAATGTGCGGTGAATCTTTTAAATGTTATAACATTATTTGGTTCCAAGATCAGCGATTTCTTTATGCTTTCTTAAAAAGTATACTTTTTATGTAATTAAATATTTTTATTATTAGGACCTTGAATAATAACCCGGCATCCCCCACCTTTTTTTTTCGCTTTGGATTATCGTAGTGAATCCACTTTTCATCCCCAGTGACGATACGATGCAGAAAACCTTTTCTCTTTTGCCGTTGAAGCAACAATTCACACATGAGAAAACGTCGTTCTACGTCTCTCGGCTTCAACTCATACGGCACCCAATGCCCTTGCTTTTGGATCATTCCTAACGCTTTTAAACGTTTTGAAACTGTTGACGCATCTACTTGTAACGTTTTCCCGAGCTCTACTAACGTCTGACATGGATCTTCTTCAAGCAATGCCTCCAATTCTGTCTTCAAATTTTGTCGGTGCTCCAGAACGCTCTTTGTCTTCAAGGTCAAAATCATTACTTTTGAAGCGCCTAAACCAGTCTCTGCACGTTGTATTCGACAAAGCATTGTCTCAACGAGAATTCTGTGTGCTTCTGCTGCAGATTTTTTCTGAATAAAGCAGTGCAATAAAATTCCCCGCAAAAACACTTTATTTGGCACAAAAGTACACATTTTCACAAAGGGAAAATAAATATGTAGTTGACACTGTAGTAAACACTATTCTACTATAATTTGAGGTTACATATAGTACTACTTTGGTGATTCGTTACCGTACGAAATTCCATGCACAGAGTGCCGCAACGCCATCTTTCAAAAAACACGAGAACTTATTCAAGGTTCTAATATGTCTACGTGTATGTTATTTCGGACTTTTATAACGGAACGTGAGTTTTGAGAGAGTCGTGAGAGAGATTCAAATACCATTTAAGCGTTTTGCTCTATAAAATTAAAATTGGGTTGAAATAAGAGAATGAAGAGTGTCCTATAACTAAAGGTCTAACTAAGGACTAGGTTCTCTCTATATCTTCTCTAGGTACATACCTACATATTACTAAATTAGTTTTAAGAATCACACATTACTCCGCATGGTATGATAGCTAATAGACATTTTCCACTTTTTGCAAAATTTTTAAAATTTTCATTGATTTTAATTCACTATCATTGCGTTCACAGCAAGACTCTGTCGCGCTGCGCCACTAATGATTATATCAATCGTTTTATTAATATATTCCTATATTATAATTAGCGTGTAATCTATCACGCCGCCATATCTCCGCATAGATCACGGCGCGCCCCTCTGTCGTCTTGACGGCGTGCCAATTAACCCGTCACGGAGGCCAGTAGTGACGTGCGTGACGTGTAAAATATTACTTAACATTTGATGGAAACTTTGAGTACCCCTTTAAGCTATGGTATTAGTATTTAAAAATTGTAATTTATTTTATGTTTTGTCAAATATAAGTTTTAGGTTACGAAGGAAAAGTAGTCGTCTTAATATCGTATTGCCAGGTTCGGCAGAACAACCTAGTGTCCAGAAACCCCTCCCAAATTTGAGACACAACATGCAGAGTGGATGTATTCATCGTCTCGCTTTGTTTTACCTACGCGGGGAAATATATATAAAATAACTATGTATATATATATAAAAATGTATGTATATATATATATATATATATATATATATATATAAAAATAAATAACTAATATAAACTGGCGGTGATTTCGATTGCTAATATTTAAAAGCTACCTTTGATCTTGCCTCCACTGAGCATATAAATATTATTTTTTTATATAACAATCTATAGATAACAACAAATCGTAAATAGCGTATACACTCATTTTGAACGTCCAAATATCAAAGCTCATTAACAAATTTTCATCAATAGTTAATTACTGTAAGAACATCATCGACGGCGTTAATTTAAAATGTATTGGAAATATAATTACTTTACACAAGTAACGCTCAATCAGAGCGCTGTAATAACTACGATGAATAATAAAGAGATCAATTATCTGTCACACACAGAGACGTCTATTTGTTTTTAAATCACATTAAATCGGTGCGAATCAATGTAAATTAAAAACTAGTTGTAGATGCCAATTTTGTCTCCGTAGATACGACGTAACATGGAATATCCCGTTTTATTTCCGTTTCAAAAGAGTATTTAAAAATCCTCCTTTAGCTTACATGTCAAATTTTATATTTCTAAATCCGATAGTTACGTCTGTTGCGTTGTTTTTCAGTCACTTAGAAACGAAATAGTTTCCCATATATTGATATATAAATGACATAACGAGATTCTTAGAGTTTAAAAAATTGTTATAGTTAACCTTTCAAATAAAGGAATCATAGAGAAAAACAAAGTGATTGACGTTGCTTACTTTATGCTCTCGGAAAATTTTTACACAGATGATAAAACCAACGAATCCGAAAACTAAATACTCACCAGGATGTGGATAGTAAGGGGCTCCAGAGTTCATCATGGGATGTGGCGCCCTGTACTCCATAGCACAACACTATACAACACTCACAGACACATCACTTGTCACAGCATCGAGGCGACACTCGATACGTTCACAGAGTACAACACTAGTGTCCGTCTGATGGAGGTTTGAGCGTACATTTTTTTCACGGCACTCGCAATTTCCTGCGGGATCGCTTTTTTAATTGAACCTGCCGTGCGCCTTTCTACTCTGAATATACAAGGTTAAATATATGTACGCTTAACGCGGTACTACTTTTAATTTATTTGCATTGCTTCCTAGGTTTTAAAGTATTTTTTATAACGAGAAAGAAAATTTAATATTAAAACACTCTGATCTCCGGTAGCCTCGTAAATAAAAATAAATTAAACACATACATTCATTCGAGTCAGAATCAAACCTACAACCTGGCCTCACCCATCATAATTGAAAATAGTAGGTATGTAGGTAATTTAAAACGTAAAGCCCGATTTAATACCACAGTGAGCACACCACACAAGGCTTGTTATAAATTTAAATTGAAAACCATTCAAAAGCAACAACAATATTAAAAGCCGCGCCGGACCGCGCTCAGATAAAACTAACAATAGGTACGAGTACACCTCGCGCTATAAATCGTACCTAATATAATCTGTCATGCACATTGAAACGCTACTATAGCCTGTAGTCTATTAAGTCAGCCGGTGATGGAAAATGAAAAGATTTTCAATATCGATGCTTTTAAATATAGGGCTGAGTGTGCAAATTGGAGAACGAGAACGGAATGTTTTAATACGCGTTCTCTTTTTGAAGATGAAAAAGAAAGGAACAGTGGATAGTATATCAAAAAATAATGAATCGTTATCAATAAATCTCGGACTATTTTCTAAGATGGAATATGGATGGATCATCTTGAAATGACGTATAGTTCCCGAGATCTTTGTGGACTAACATACCTACAAAATTTAGTAAATATTCTTGGAAGCCTAAATAGAGCATCACACTTAAATATTATTCGCTTTCAACAATACATACACACATACATATATGTCAACCTGATAAGCTGTTTTTGAAGTCGGTTAAATGACAGAGAATAATATAGTTGTTGCATTTGTAAAAAAAGTTAACATGACATCTTTTAGTTAGATTAAGAAAGAAGATATACATAATTCGAGGCAACTTCTTCATTATTTGAACCTACAACGTTTGCAAAGTGAGGCAGCCGCGTCTCAACAGAACAATCATAGCTTAATAGAACCTTTCATGACTATCGACATTCTGTGTTGTCACTGTTGTAGCGCCGGTGTCTGGCGGCGGGTATTGTAATTCACTCTGGCAACAAATGTATTATACAATATGGGTCTCATAAATAAATTTACGAACGGGTCGTATAGGCCGAGACGTCCATTAGAGTGTATTAAGAGCTTAGAATAAAAGAGAAGATCGTGACTTCGATTTTTGGTACTGGTAGCAGATTCTTTACCAATACGCGCTCTTTTTTGTTATATTTTATTATGAAGCCATGAAGTAAAAGACAAAATTATATGCATATTTTATTTTATTTATTTTTAACTTATACCCAAGGTACATACTGTTACACATTCCGTTCAATTTTCGAGATCTATTGGCGGAAATCAAAACCGCTCTTTTCTTGTTATCAGAGCGAGAAAGATATTGTGAATCACTACGGTCCTGGGAATCGAACCCAGGACCGTAACGTTCGCAGCTAGATAGTATACCATTGTGCCACGACGGCCTCCTATGTTTACTAAACTACAAATTAACGAGAAGAACGGAGAGACCTATTACCAACTCACTATATTTCACATGCGTCAATAGAGTTACAATTTGCACAACGTATTTCAATTAAGCATTTCATATGCCCCCCGTAATGGAAATCTGGGAAATGGGTACAAAAAATGGGAAACAACCCCGCGGACGGTGAACCACGTCGCGCCGACAGCTGCGTCTCTTTTTTTAAAAGTTAAAAACGATAAATAAACGAGGCAGAGGGCGGGCGCGTGTCTATTGATTCTATTATGACGCTATCCGGTTTGATGTCTGACTTCTTGAACGCCGTGATACACACTGCGTTAATTTGCACGTGAATTATATTGTTTAGTTAAAAAAAATATATCACGCTGTATCCCGCATATTGTAAGGTAGGGCAGAGGGGAACTTAGTATAAAAACTTTCAGTTTTTCACTTTTCAAGTTTTTGAGGTTTTGCGTGATGGGTGACGTAACTCAATGCTCCGGTTTGCCTTGTTACCAGAAAAAGAAAAAGAAGGTACTTTATTAGCCCGAGTGGGTATCGAACCCACAGTTGTGTTGGTTACGTTTATATGACGATGTCTTGTTGTTCTACGACTGTATACGGGATAAAACAAAATAAAAAACAAAAATATAATTTCCTATATTAAGTATAATAACATAATCATATTTCATACACCACTCTCATCCATAAACTCCGAACAACAAAACATACGCACAACAACGGGTTACGCTCCAAGGTGGAAACAATTTGGCTTCCGTTGACCATTTCTGATTGCGAGATCGGCGCGTGTTCGCCGTAATGGCTCTGTATGACGTTTGATTTGTTTGTTGTTGGATTGATCGCTTTACATTTATAACGGATATTTGGAACGAAATTGTTATTTTGCCGTTTGTTTCTATGCCTATTTTGAAATAGAGGGTGGCGTTTTACTTCAGTGAATGTTACAGTTAGCATGTATTATTTTTTATTACGAGTTATGTACCTTGTCGGGCTACATCTTTATAAAACATTATCATTTATTACACTTACTTAAACAACAATATCTTTGAAGAAAGCAAACAGCGTGTAATATAAAGTCATATATTTAGCGTAACAGAGCCTAACAGCAACTGTAACGATTATAAAATCAAATCAATTCCCTTACGGGGGAACTATTATATGTTTTTAATAAATCTAATTTTCCATTTCTATGTCTCGAGAATTCAGAGGCGCGGGGGGAACGGAGTCTTTTTTTTTGTTATGGAAAAGACAAGGCAAACGAGCGTTCGGGTCACCTGATGGTAAGTGATTACCGCCGCCCACGACCCCGTGCAACACCAGAGGAGCTACAGGTGCGTTGCCGGTCTTTAGGATAGGTTGGGCGCCGGAGCTCGGCATTACCTGGCATAAAGCCACTACTTAACGCCGGTTTTAAATGCCGGGGGTGATAATGATCCGGTCGAGTCTGCCCATGCGTGTTGCCATTGCTGGCGACGTGATTCTACCACACGTAAAAACGTGTCTTAGCATTAGGTTCCCTCTGCCTGTTCTTTTAAATGTGGAATACAGCGTGAAGCTACTACAAAAAAGAAGAAAAGAAAAGAAAATATATATATATATATATATATATATATATTAATTTGAAAATATATATATATATATATACATATATATATATATATATATATATATATATATATATATATATATATATATACNTATATATATATATATATATATATATATATATATATATATATATATATATATATATATATATATATATATATATATATATATATATATATATATATATATATATATATATATATATATATATATATATATATATATATATATATATATATATATATATATATATATATATATATATATATATATATATATATATATATATATATATATATATATATATATATATATATATATATATATATATATATATATATATATATATATATATATATATATATATATATATATATATATATATATATATATATATATATATATATATATATATATATATATATATATATATATATATATATATATATATATATATATATATATATATATATATATATATATATATATATATATATATATATATATATATATATATATATATATATATATATATATATATATATATATATATATATATATATATATATATATATATATATATATATATATATATATATATATATATATATATATATATATATATATATATATATATATATATATATATATATATATATATATATATATATATATATATATATATATATATATATATATATATATATATATATATATATATATATATATATATATATATATATATATATATATATATATATATATATATATATATATATATATATATATATATATATATATATATATATATATATATATATATATATATATATATATATATATATATATATATATATATATATATATATATATATATATATATATATATATATATATATATATATATATATATATATATATATATATATATATATATATATATATATATATATATATATATATATATATATATATATATATATATATATATATATATATATATATATATATATATATATATATATATATATATATATATATATATATATATATATATATATATATATATATATATATATATATATATATATATATATATATATATATATATATATATATATATATATATATATATATATATATATATATATATATATATATATATATATATATATATATATATATATATATATATATATATATATATATATATATATATATATATATATATATATATATATATATATATATATATATATATATATATATATATATATATATATATATATATATATATATATATATATATATATATATATATATATATATATATATATATATATATATATATATATATATATATATATATATATATATATATATATATATATATATATATATATATATATATATATATATATATATATATATATATATATATATATATATATATATATATATATATATATATATATATATATATATATATATATATATATATATATATATATATATATATATATATATATATATATATATATATATATATATATATATATATATATATATATATATATATATATATATATATATATATATATATATATATATATATATATATATATATATATATCTACTCCATCAAAGATTTTTATACAACATTTAACCATTATATAAAAAAAAATGCAATAAGAACCATAACATTAAGAAAAACACTTAACATCAATACATAAATAGTAACACAACCAAGTTACACCAAAGTTACAAAGTACCGAAACGAATACGAAAAAGAGAAGCGGAACGAAAACGTTTCCCGCGACAAATGATCCAGCGGCGAGGAGGACAACATCCATAATATCTCATATCAGATGTATGCTTGTATTTTATGTAGCTTTTGTCTATTTATACATTTATATAAAATTATCTTTCGCCTGAGTGGAGCCAGTCGTGGCGCAGGAGCACTCATAGAAATAAAATATTGAATATTTTCATTTGTTCGGTCTGGTTTGAAAGTAAAGCGCGGCGTTGAGTTTTGCCACTCAATACGCAATACGTTAAGAAATCGGCGGAAACTGTGGAGCGGAATGTCTTAACACTAGGCTCCTTGTGCCTACCCTGCTGTGGGGGATACAGCGTGAAGCTGATTTAAGTTTTTTTTTGAACCTGTCATTCCTAAGATTATCGCATTCAGCCCAACAAACTCTTCTACTCTCTACTCTAATATTATTAATATTAATTATTATTAACTATTAATTGGTAAACATCAATTACAACCTCATTTGAGGAACACCTACGCCTCACTATTCTCATATACCGTGTTTACAAATCGTTTAGGTATCACACAAAAATTACACACAAAGAGATGGAATATGGAATGTAATTAATCAGTAGTGTATCGAAATTGAATCCGGTTATGGCATATCAATATTGATTGAGGCCGAGCCGTCTGCGGCCGCGGCTAGTGGAGGACGGGGCACTTGTCCAAAATTATTATCAGAGTAAATTAATATAAAATTATGTTATGGTTTGAAATTTTATGTGAATACTGTTATAATTAATAGAAATAATAATAAAAAAACGTTTATACTGTAAACGCGACAGTTGTGAGTTCGATAACGGTTTAGGGGAATGCAATATTTTCATTCCCTCGCTCTGGTAACACGACAAAGCGCGGCGTTGAGACTTGAGTTTTACCACATAACGCGCAATTTTTAGAAAGTGGGCAAGGGTGTGTATTAAAACTAGGTTCCCCGAATGCCAACCGAAATTTAACTCAAACTCAATGCTGCGCTTGTCTTGCTGCCAGGAAGAGCGAATCAAACCCACAACTTTGCGCCACGACGGCCTCGATATGTTATGGAAAAGTCAAAAACCCGGGTGACAAAAGCCACGAGGGGAACGTTAGTAAATATTAACACTTAATGGGTTTCGTCCGTGAAACGACAAAGTTTGCAACTCTACCTACTGGTGCTGAACATACATACATACATACTTCATACAATAACTGGCGGCAGATTTTAGCGCAATTGAAGTTGGAATTTTGTATGAAAACTACTTGTCGCAGTTGTTGCTTTAACACGAAACGATGCAATTGCTCTTTAATGGAATATTTTAACAAGCTCGTATTGCTTTATTCGAGTTAATTTTTAATTATATGTTCTTTAGTTTCACGTTGTATCCTGCACATAGCAAAGTAGGCAGCGGAAACCTGGGGACCTATAGTTAAGACACTCCGTTCTCCAATAAGACACTTCCGTTTCACATTTCACGCTGAATTCTTGAGACATTGCGGATTGAGTGGCGGAACTCAACGCCACGCTTTGCCTCCTATACCAGAGCGATAAAATAAAAACCATAACAGTCATGTTTATAGTCGCACGCTTGTGCCACTGCACCACGACAGCCTTGTTATATGTTAGTATTTAGTAATACCTATTTAATTAATATATTTCAGTGTGTATCTTCCTGCACTAGAGAAAATTGATGGCATAATTCTCCGTTTTCAATTAATCACGTCGTCACCTCTTCGTCGTCTATCCGACTTAAAGAAGCTATATGTACCGTAATTATTAATAACGAAAACAAAACTTGAACCCACGACGACAGACTACAGCATCGACGTTATAAAGAAAAATTATATATCCAACATACAAAAACCAAAGAAAACCATTACTTACGATAACTGACGCGTGTTATAGGAATATAAAATTAAATTATATATCGACCTTAGAGGCATAATTTCTCATAAACTCATTATTAAAGTTATAATTTAAGATTATTCAAATAAAAAAATGTAATACTGAGTACTCGACAGTAGTTTCACTTAATAATTAATTGACATTTTTTAAGAGTGGAACGGAAAGGAAGTGGGAACCTAGTGTTACGACACTCTGTTCCTTGTTTTCCTGTTCTTAGTGCTGTCTTGTTATGAACTGAAAACAGTTCATACCCCCTAGGGGAAATCGAACAAACATCAGAAACTTTTACAGTTACACGCCGATGTGACGATGCGTCACTTCGCCGTTCCCTGCTTTCTGCTCGATTCTAAGATATTACGCATTAAGTAGCGGAACTCAACTCTGCGCTTCATTTCATTTGAGCAGCAAAATAAAAATAATTCAAATAATTAAATTGCAAATGCTCCATTATAAATAAAACCATTAAAACATCTACCGTCCGTATATTACCGTCCCCAAATTTGGTATCTAACCTAATAGACTACACAAAATAGAAGCATAAATAAACTTATGTTACTATTAGCTACCCATACGCGGCTTGGCCCGTTAAAAATCATTGTATCCAAATTATACAGAATCTTTACATGGATTTTGATAACTTTACAGTTTAATGGCTAAATGGGTAAATTTAACTGTAAAGTTTATCTATATCCGTTCAAACGTATTTGCCTGAAAGTGAAACTAATATCCATCATTAAAAACTTTCACATTTACAATATTAGTAGGATAAAGAACAAAAAATCTAAACCTATAAAGAAAAAAAAATTGTCCGTCCGAGTGAGCAACTCGCAGTCACAGTACGGCACGGTACAGCGGCGGTGGCGACGCGGCTAATACCTTCCATTATTAAAACATAAACTCCGCCACTCGACGGACGACCCGCGCCCCCCGTCGCGCGGCCCGTGCTACGAGCGATTAGCGGGAAACTTATTATTTAATTTTTATATATGTAATATACCTTTACAATTTTATAACAAATATAGTATATAAATTATCGTATTATTATTATTTATTTCATTTTAAATGCCTACACAAATTTCAATAAAATATCATTAATATGTAAATGCATTGTAATCTTAAATTTTTAAACAAATTGTATCATTCTAAAAAATTCAGAAAAAACTTTAAATATAACTAAAACATTAACGAAAAATCAAATTTTCCGAACGCAGTCACGATATAGAAACAATGCAAATGAACCTTCTTTCTACCACACATTATTAAAAAAAATAAAAGAACAACAGAATCACTCACAAATTACACACATATACATACAAAACAAATGTATGTACATACAAAATATAAATTCAATTATCGATATTCCCACAACACTAGGAACCCTGCGGCAGCGTCGTCACACGTCCGACTCACGCGACGCGCGATCCTCTACTGTAGGAGCATCGGGCGTCTATAAAACGCGCGTGCGCTACGAAACGTTGCTACACAAAAGAAAAATACACCTTAAGTGTTCGGGATAGGGCCGTTATCAGCTCATCAGTGATAACAGACACCTGTAAAGTAGTGCAGGGGTCGGAAGTCCGTGATGCAGTGTCATTTCCACTCTTTCCACACAGCTTCCCTAATAAAATTGAGATTTGCCCCGCGCCGGCCTGCGGAGTGCGGACCGATTACGTCCCGAGCGTATAAATAGCCCGCCGCATCGATGTTCCGTTGCAGTGTTCACTTGTTGGGATTTACAAACAAATTGATTGGGTTGGATGCATGATGATGTTTTGTAGTTAACTAAATAATACGTATATTAGTTTAGTCCGTTAATATTATATTATTTATGATGTTTGATGATTGTATATTGTATACTTTCATTTTTTTATTTCGAGTCTAGGAATAAAAAAAATCTTTATACCGTTTAAAAATTGCTAGAAAATCACTATTTTTGTACACACAATATTATAAGCAATAAACCTCATTAACGACAGTTTATAAGAACAAAGCTTTTCCAAAGTAACAACACATAAATTGACTCTTCACAGCCGGGAAGGCGGAGGGGCAAAAGGGTTTAATCATAATTACAATACAATATTGACAGTGGCGTAGCAGCGTGACGCGGCGGGGGGTATCGACGGCGAACAATTCACAGACACTACCGGCTGTTGCGTTTGATAGTGATGTGTGATGTTTTATTCACGAATTTATCGATATCGATAGATATTATGTAGTACATTAATATTCATGTGTATCCGTATTCAACATTTATTATTCACAATTATAAACTCTTAAAATATTATAGAATGGTTTTAGTGGCGGTATTTTTAATCAAGAATTGAAAAAAATATGGAAACTATATACAAAGCTGTTAGAGGGAACCTAATAATAAGTTTGTTCTTCGTTCCTCACACACCGCTCAACGAACGAGACATTGCGCGTTTAGTGACGGAACTCAACGCTTCGCTTTGTCTTGTTACTAAAGCGAGAAAATGAAAATAATTCATTATTCCTAGTGGCAATCAAGCTCAACCAACGCGTTTAAAGTCAAACACAGTGCCGCTGCACCGCAAACGAAACATCAATTAACATTTATTATTTATTTCAATAAATCCCTCGATATCTATAACTCGTTAGAAGGCGCAAAGCTACTGTCTATAGTATTTAATTCGAGCGGATGTAACGAGGAGCGAGCATTCCCGCCAGCTACCGTACAGATGAGGTAGAGCGGTGACATCGTGCGGCCATGTTGATATGATATGACAGACAGATGTATAAATTCATGGAATAAATTAAGGAATATTTTAATTACCATATGATACGAAAGACATGATATTTTGTCGTACTTGTTGGAATATAACATCATAGCCGTTACAATGTGAGTTTATTTTTTCCTTGGCGAGTAATTTTTCTCGACATTGAGTGTTGGGGGGTGTAACTTAACGCCGAGTTTTATCTTATTATTATAACGAGGAAATGAAAATTCCCCTGAGTGTCATGATAAAAGTGATATAGCATTATAAAAACCTCAGAAGCATATCTTTTTTATCATAAACTACATCCTCAATTAAAAAAAATTGAAAACACAATTGCTAATATATCTATACTTTTATAATCCAAGTAGGATTGTAAATTAGTATTTTGCAGCATTTTGCATTTTGTAAATTAGAATTGGACAGTAAATTAGTAGACTAAATTTTTTTAAAGCGTAACATCATAAAATGTATCATAATATATTAGTAACAACACGTCAACACTACAGTACTACAACTGTGTAAGAGGCTATAGAGCACGGAGACTGGAGTAGGTACAGCAGCATATAGGCAAACACCCTACACCCCACTTTGTAGCCGTTAGCTACGCCGTGTTATCCACTGTGCTCCACGCATGCGCCTGTCGACTTGCGTAGACCCATTGTTGTATAGACGTGGCTTTAAAAAAATATTTACGTTCGCAATTTCGAAAGCCTTAGGTTGCCTGGCAGAAATCGCTTTTTCAAGAAGTAAGTCACTAATTACAGCAGATATGTTGTTTTCTTATATACCGTATTTTTTATTTTTACCTATCTTTATTTTTAGACGTATCATAAAGAATTACATTTTTTTTTAATATATTTCATAAGTTCATCATAAAAATATAAGTGAAAATATTACGAGAAGTATTACGTATCATAGGATATTCAAAAACAATTTGAAATATAGACGTTGCGCCAAAAGAGCAATGTAATAATTTCAATCAATCAATGTAATAATTTCATTCAATCAATAATTTCCCTTTTAATTATTTAAAATATTATGACGAGGACATCGTATCTAGACACAAAATGAAAAAACAAACTTACCTTGTTAGAAACAATAGAGAAATAGCGGCTTTCGTATCTTACCTGTAACAAAAATTAAGTTATGTGTTAATAAAAATAGTTTAAAAGATATTGTAAGACAATTTTGTAATGATCAGATAAATTATTAAAAATATTTTATTTAATCACTACAAACACTTAGCGAAACCTTTTGTAAAAAAAATTAAAATAACTAGCTAATATAGTAAAAATATTATGTAAATCATCACATCACATTTATATCAAAAAGTGACTTGTTTAGGGAACAGAAACAAACAAAATACTATATAAAATTATTTTTATAAATAAGTTTCGCCCTGTCTATTACACTCTACATCTGTAGTAGTAGTCGTATTCGACGTGTATCGGCGGGGTGTGATTGCATTAACCGCGCGCCCCTGTACACTAATCATACGACGCCACGATTATGTTTCACGGTTATATATAAATATTTACGAAAATACTCAATAAATATTATGTTAAACATAAACAAACATAAGGTTTTAAAAATATTGAGTATATTTTTTTAAATGGAAAAATATTTTAATATTATAGATCTTATTTTTAGTTTCACTCTGTAAACCACATATACATATATTGCAGGGTAAGTAGACGGGACCTAGCGTTAAGACACTCTCATCGTCACTCTGTTCTCTACTTTACACAACCGTAGAATCTCCATCCATAGGCCTAAAAATCGAATAAAACAGCCAAAAAAATCCATTCAACATTTAATTCAAGCTCCGGTGAAGCACAAGCTTCTCGCCGAGTTTTGATCCCATTAGAGTAAAGGGGGATTTAAAGTTAATAGCTGTATTAATAGAATGGGTCGGGTGTAATACTCGCCGTCGGTAACATTATATACTACGGTTATTTATAATTGGACACAAATAGATTTTACGGTGGTTTGTAAGCGTTCCTTGTGAGGGATATTGATATATATGAAAAAAAAAAGGTGAAACAAAATTTCTATATCCAAGAGTATAGGGGACATATTTTACGTAATAAAAAAATCTTTGATTTGGCAACTATATAATAATTACAACAAAAACAATAACTTCAATAATATGTTAGACTGTTACATTTACGGAAAATTATTCATAGCAAAAAAAGTGACTTAACAATGTTAATAAAAGTTACAATTTAATTTAGATTCACCGTACGAGAGCTAAATCCCTAAAGAAATAAATGAAAATAATCCAATATAGTCTACAGAGATACATAAAGTAGAATGCTTTCGAAGGAAAATTACATAAAATCATTACTTCCCGAGCACGTAACGAATAATCTGAGCGAAAGACCAAGCGCAGAGCTTTCGGGGGCTTTCGCAAAGTGTAATTAACTTGTATTAAGAGGAGATATAAAAGTTAGTTATGTAACGAGTTTTGTGAAAGATACTGTATGAGACTGAGAAAACTAAGCCAATTTCTTTTTCACTAAGCCACTGTTAAGTATATATAATAAAAATATATAAGTCTTAAAATAGCCTTTTTTTATTTTAAAAGCAATGAAGACAAGAGTGCGGCGTTGAGTTCCACCACCTAGGTACCAATATCTCGAAATTGGGCGGAGAAGGGAGTGTTTCTCTAACATCATATTATGATTACATCACACATCGAAATAATCAATAAAAATTAATCACAAAAAACCAAAACATAATAATTAATCTCTAGAAAACAAATAAAACAGATTAGGGTGGAAAACGTGAAAATTCAAAGTTAATAAAGTTCCAATATCCGCTACTCGACAGGGGAGGGCGCATCTGTGCTGAATACAAAGTGGGGACTGGGGTGTACACTGTACTACAGTACGGCCGACGAGTCGTGGCCGCTTTAAGTTGACCTTTCTGAACCTATGTGCATTGTTCATTCGCGCTCGAGAAGAAATTAATCAAAAGTAAGAAAAATCTTAAAATTAAATCTGGGCAGCCATTTACAGCTTAGTTAGGAACGGCCACTACTCGTCGAATGTACTTTACTAGAACTCTGCAGCACTTTATCGGTACTTCAAACAGTGTACTTCTAATCACTACGTAGCATTGTACCATACTCTTGTAAGGCTGGGGTAGTTCATAGATAAGCATGATAGGTGGCGGACAAAATTTTGTTGCGGTGTTGAGTTCTGCCATTATGTAACAAGATTTTTAATTTGTTTTTTTTTATTTTAATTTTTAAGTGCGTGAACAAATATTTAAATATTACTAGTCGCCATACAAAATTTCATTCAGAAGTTTTAATTTCATAATTTTTGGTACGATCATAAAACAAATAATAACCCCATCGACAAACCACAATTCGCTTCACAAATCATCCACTCGAAGCGCAATCGCCTTGTAAATAATGCCCGTCTACCGTCTACCGCTTCCGACATCGCGGGACAAGACCGACTCGCACTCGGGAATAAATAATTTAAACATCACGAACGCCTTCCAGCGAAATAATACCTATTGCGACAAAAAAACATCGGCGACCCTTACAATATAACTTGACTTTTATTTGCTGAGAAATTGGATTTTCGCTTTGTTTGTTTGATTTTAAAATATTTATATAATTTGTCCAGAGGCTAATCGTGGTGCAGTGGCATATGCGTACGTGTAAATTTGATTGGTTGTTAGTTCGATTCCCACTCGAAGAAATGTCATATTTAATATTTTCATTTTCTTCGCGGTAGTTACGAGGCAAAGCACGGCGTTAAGTTCCCCTACTCAACACGCAATGCCTTTAAAACTCAACAGAAAGTGGGGAACGGTAGTATCTTAATGGGAACGAAGTGTCCTAACATTAGGTCCCCAGGTTCCCTCTGCGTACTCTACTATGTGTAGGATACAGCGTGAAGTGAAGTATTAATCCATCTAAGTAAGTGTCATAATTATGTATAATATATGATATAGAGTGGGTTACGTAGAAACGACAAATTGTCTTATAATAATCAAAAAGTTTTGAATTCAGTAGTTCCTGAGATTAGAGCTTTTAACCAAACAAATTCTCAGGGTTATGTTTATTATTGTTGTGTCTCATTGATTACGAAAAATAAAAATATACGAAATATAAACATTATTTTGAACTTTCAAACAAATCAACTATGTACAATACATCCCAACTAAACTACGAAATATTAACAAAATGAAGTGACAAGTATCAAAATCTTAGGTTTATAACCGTAAAGTACTAGGGCGGTCATAAAGCAGACCACTAATAAAACCTGAGAGGGGTCTGTACGCAGTCATTACGACAGCGGCACGTAGCGAGCCAGTGGAGGAGGCAGTCTAGGAGACGCGCATGCGCCGTACAAGCGCGCGTGTCCATTATCAAGGGGGATTTCTGACATTTTTTTATAAACTTATATTATATTAAACGCGTGTTTGACGCTTTACAAAAGCCACGGGTTGTAGTCCCGCTACGTTTAACTTATTATACTTGTTGACTTATAAAGGCGAGTGGGTTCGATTCCCACTCGGAGAAATGATTATATTTATCTTTATATAACTGCCCTCTTAGACAAGGCCTGGCTTTCAGTTTCACCACTCAATCAACCACTTTCCTCCGCCTGCTTTTCTATGCGGGAAAAAGAAAGAAGCCTATAACGATGACGTATACTGTATTGAAGCCAAATTACAGCATATCGGTAACAAAAGATACAAGACACGCCGCGTTGTGTTCCGCCATTCAACACGCAAAGCCACAAGAATTTAGCGGAACGTGAGGAACGAATGTATCTTAACGGAGAAAGGAGTGTATTACAAGACTTCAGTCAGCTTCTCAAATCGACCTTAACATCCAACAACAGATTTGAAATAAAATTGCCCATTAATCAACAAACAATGGAAACACACCAGCGACCTGAAGATTAAACGCTCGTTAAAAGAGGGTAGCGCGGCAATAATGTCTTGATACTGCTGTGGGTACACACCGACGAGACAAACCAAGCACACAACTATCACCCCTAACTCTATATGTATTATACACTAAAATCCTTTGAAAAAATAACATGATATTTCAACTTCATATGACATATGTCCATTTGGCATAGACTTTTCACTTCCTAAATGTTTATTTAAACTTTAACAAAAATGTGTGCGGTTCTAGAGCTTTAGTCTATAACATCAGAGTACAATGCTGCAAGACAATGTTGATAAATGAAATTTGTTACCCGTAGTATTGTCCCGGTAGTATTGCAACGACGTGACTACTGTTTTTAGCTCTATTTACAATAAACTGAAGCGACAGACGTGTAGTGAAATCGCAATGTGTGAAACTTTAAATATATTTACGTGGATAGTAAATTCAATAGACATAACTTGTATTGTATTAAAAAAATCCTATAAAATGAAGGTATTTTAGAATTTTGCTTACTCTTAAATATGAGAAAAAAATGAAGATGTATTTTACAAGCCTTCTCTGTTTCTGCTATGAACAAGAGTAAGAGAATTATAAAATTATCAAAAAATTTTATAATTTCACGCTTTTCCTACGTAGCATGATAAGCATAAGTAACCTAGCGTTAAAACATTTCACTCTCGACTCTCCGTCCAATTTTCTAGATAAAGCGTGTTGAGTGCCAGAGCTCAATGCCGCGCTATATCAACCAGACGGGAAGAAATGAAAATTGTTAGAATAAAATGAGTATAAAATACTATTACATTACAACAACAATTTATCCAAATTACAAGAGACTTAATGTAGCTTTTACAAGAGAGTATTATTCGAGTCCCACGTCGGGCGCGAGTATTTCCCGCAGCAAAGTAAGTATGATATTTAACTGCGAGCCATCAGGAGGCGTTAAATTCCCGCGACAGTGGGGTTAGAGTGCGCTCTGGCATCATTAGCCCGCGCCACTGGAATTATTCTACTTGGGTCGTAAAATGGTACGCGATCAACTAAGCGGGACAGATTATGAGCTTTCACCGGAAGCTTTTCATTTGTTTCCTTTGATTTAAATTATTAAAAAGATGTTGTAGTGCGTTATAGAACTTAAGAAATATATAGTCTATAAATAAATACATTTTTAAGGATAGAAAGCAAAAATCTTGCTAAGGTGGTTTGGGTGCTTTGGAAGAACATGATATAAAATGTAATAGAGTGAGAAAAGTGCAAAGTACGTGATAAAAATCTAGATAATATAATAAGAGAAGACGAAGTAAATAAAGTATTATAAATCAATCCCGACTCTATTAAAAGCAAAAATCTAACAGAGCAAAATTTTAACAAATTATAGTTACAAAAAATCGCTTAAGGTTCATAAATTAAACCAATAAGACAGCGGATCACGTTCAATCGTAAACAAGTGGCTAATGCATTTCATCTCGGGGATACTGAGATGTGTTCTGTATTCACAAGTTCTAGTAGCTACACTGAGTAAGTATAGTAAGTTATTACTATGTATTAACGGAACTAAATTATGCAATATGTTAATTAGTCATTTAAAAGAATAAGTAAAGAAGAACGTGAAACAAAAATAAAAGGTAAAAATAGAAGAAAGGACATTAAGTACAAAAATAAAAAAAATCAATAAATAAAATCAGCTTCACGCTGTATCCCGCACACAGCAAGGTAGGCAGAGGGAACTTAGTATTAAGACACTCCGTTCCCCACTTTCCGCCGAATTCTGTAGGCAGTGTGTGTTACATCAAGACTAACAAAACTAAAAATAATATTTCTTAATCATCTTTCATGTCAGCTATTTCACAAACCACAACAAACAATATATCTAATCAAGAAAAAAAATCATGACTCGATCCACGTAAAGGTATCAAAGTAAATTGTGAACAAACTTAATATTGGTTACATCGGGCGCAAAGTTCATACATACATCAGCCATTCCCGACGACGGGCCAGAATATTTGGACGTAACGAACGCAGACTAAACAGAGGGTAAATGATTGTTTTTTTGCTGACAAAGTAACTATACGTAGTGTTTGTTGTGGGAAAAGTGTTTTTATGTATGATTTATTTTATTATAGTTTTAGTTTTCTTATGGCGACAATGCTTTGCACAATAAATTATAACTTCTAAGCTGTCTCGGGATACAAGGATATGTCTATAGCATAAACATTAAGGCTGATAAAAAAATTGAAATGATAAAATTGGTTTAAAGTCATTTTGGCTAACATTTAGCACTATATTAAAGTATGCGCCAATATTAACTTTGTCTCTATTTTTATCAGCATTATTTCAGTAGAAGTTGAAAATTTAATTTCTTTTAATCCTATACAGAAGAGGCTTCCGTAGCTGTCGATGACAATTAGTTGCTGGATTAGTGGACTCTACAAAGGCTCTCTCATTAACGGCCTTAAGGCTGCTTACGCTAAGTATACGTCTACAAAACTAAGGAAAATAATTTGTATGAAACTTGGCTTAACATTTTATAGTTTGATTTAATCCTCTCCCTCTAATATTGACATTCCATTCTCTAATTAAGGCATTTTACTTATTAAGTGGTAGAACTCAACGTCCCAGATAGGAGAAACAAAAACCTTTCAATCATAAACCCTCGGATTGAACTCACAACCATCGTATGTATAACCAATCATATACTCCCCAATAACGCTAATTTATAATTTAAAAGCCAAGTTTAGGAAATCAGGCGTTCCCACAAAAGTGGTAGCGAGCTATAAACAAACATCAATTAAGAAGGGGTTTCGAAGTTTCGAGGGGTTAAAATAACGATGTCACTGTGGAAAATAATAAAAAAACACGACTCTCGAGACTCTCGTAGGGGCACTCGGGGGGCATAAAATCGGACGTAGCGCTACGAAAGCAAAACAAAGGCAAAAGTAAAGGGGCGCGGTATCGCAGTCATCGCATGAGCGGTGTTGTGTTAGTACAGGGGGTGGCTTAAGAGATGTGCATGTAGACAATATTATCGATATTGTTTTTATTATATACATATTTATAATAAAATTAAGAAAAAAATCCTATTCCTTTATAAATAAATATATAAAACAATATATTTAAACGTTGTTTAAAATTTTGTATAATATTATATTTAAAACTATTTGTTTGTAAATTTGATTATAATCTGTGAATATAATCAAATTTACAAACAAATACATATCTCATGAGATATTTTATGTTATGAAATACTTTTGTACATTATTTTATGCAAGAGTATATTAACTACCAACGAATTAAAAACATTTTAATCATTTTTCATTTTTTTTATTTTATGAATGCATGTATATCAAAAGACCTTAATATTTACAAACTTTAAAAAAATCCAAGTTATTTTTCAATTTCATTTAAAACGACAAACAACAATCGATAAGCGTACTTTTCCTCACTACACAGCACAGACCACACGCCAACTTCCAGCTATACGGTACGCGGTAGGCACGAGTATGCATTCATGGTAATTTTGTTGTAGTGCTGTGCGCGACTCGCGGTAGATTTGAGCTCCGTGAATGCTCGTTCTCCCAAAGAGTTCGTCTTTGGGAAAACGGATATCCGATAGAGGCATTGTAATTGGTACACTGCAAGTAGACATGTGTACAAAATATTTTTTGTGTTTTTTACTCGTCCTCCTCAAAACCAGGGAAGAATATTTTTTATATATATAATATAAAATATTGATTTTACAATCTTATAAGACATAATGAAGTGTTAGAAATTGCTCATAATTAAATACTCTTAAATCAGGCAGAAAGTAGTGTACGTTGTAATTTTAATTAAATATTCGAAGGAATAAATTTAGTAATTGAAATGGTGTCGATGTTCAACCACTCGCGATGATGGTGATCATTCTGTCAATAATAAATCCCTAACACCGTTTACTTTTTCTATTATAAGGCTTCAACAAACTTTAACACTCCCAACAACCGCCATTCCCGGTCCCGCGTAGGGAGCCACACAATATACAAACGCGGTCTGTTTAGATGGTCGTTTTGATGTAACCCACTGTATCTGCGGTCAGAGTTACTTCCTGATTTTTTTTATTTAAGTGTTTTTAGGCCACCGTCGCCATTTAAGAAAACCACGCTGGCGAAGCCACTTGTAAAAGTTAGTCAATAGTAAAATTCTATAATCTTGGACTAACTTTATCCCTATACAAACTTTAGCATAATCATCATATCAAGTCCCACACAATATTGAAACAATACGAAGGTTCTCGTATCTAACGCGGCTCATTCCCTACTCGGGAGTCGGAATTAACTCAACTTTATCCAGACGAACTTTACAGCAAGCACTCGAGTGGAGTTGCCTGCTTGGGAACATTCTATTACTTTAGAAGATTTTTCTTGTGGAATATAACAATTTTAGTTATCTGGGAGATATTATTATGGCTAAAAAGACTTACTTTTTTAAATCTAAAACGATAATCTTTATAAGGTAAAATTTAAGGTTGATGTTAACCTTATGCAGTAAAAAAGTTTCTATTTAACATATTTTGATTATGATCTTTCCATTAAATACAGTTCCAGAATCTGCCGCTAAACACACAATGTCGTGACGGTGGAAGTGGAGAACGGAGTAACTTGACGTTAGGTTTTCTTAAAAATAATATCCTAACTCTCGTACACACAAATCAGAATAAAATTCCAACTACCATCATACAAGTAATTCCTAAAACGAATAACAACCCTCTTTATTTAAGGGGACACAGGACTAAACACCGATATTTGAGTTTAGGCAACTACTACGCCCGCAGCGTAAGAGAATCCATCAAGTGGATTAGCGACCCCTGAACCAGAGCGGCGGCTTCCTGTTTTCCAATTAACGCGCGTTACCTTGTCTTGGCGCGATGGCGCTTAGCTTTTTCAATGAATATGAAATGTATGTAACTTATACATTTTTTCATAAACTAGTAGATATATTTGAATGAAAAAGTGAATATTCATAACTTATATGTATGTTTTTAAAGTACATATTTTGAAATCATCTTCATAAAGCACAACGTTGAGTATCTATCCTTCTGAATACAGAATGAAAGCCTAAAAATATATTTGTATTAGACTATCACGGCTTAATTGGCGGGAACATCTCAACTATCCCACAAAAATGCAACAAATTCTAAAAAATCACGATAATGAAACAGAATTCTTAAAGAAAAATCTTAAAAAATCAAACCCTATTCATATTAGAAAAACCCCACTTTTCCTTAATTGACTTTTAAACACAATCAGTGGGAGCACAGAGTCTTGCAACCGGCAACAGGATTAGCGCCGCGCGTACCGAGTACAGGCAGCTTTGCGACTAATACAAGTCTTGTTAAGCTGCTTTATAACATAAGATAAATTGAATCGTTACAAAACCTTCCAAAGCACCGGGAGGAAGGTTGATATTGGAGATAGATTATTATTTATTTTATACTGTTGTGATACAATTAGTATATGTATGTTTTTTTAGATTCACCCCAGTATCCCATATGGCAGTGTAAACAGTGGGAACCTAGTGTTAAGATACTCAGTTTCCATTAAGACATTTCCGTTCCCCATTTTCCACTGAGTTTTGGAGACAGAAGTCAGTGGCGGAACTCAACGCAGCGCTTTGACTCGACAACTGAGCGAAGAAATGAAAATATTAAATATTTCAATACTTCGCAAGGGAATCGAACCCGCAACTTGTCACGCTTACAGTCACACGCTTGCTCTGCAGCACGCCTCCTCTAAATGGGATTAAATAGATACATAGATTTATCCATCTTAATTTTACACACATAACACAAAATAAAACGACCCCTTAGTCTACACCACCCCCTGGTCTACGTCGCTATAAAACACAGTACAATAGTAGAAGCGTCTTATTAATTCACTTGTAAGAGTTTTCTTGTGAACTATCACGTTCTCTACAATTATGTAGGATTGCAGGAAACGATGCGTTCCGCTACAACGATTACTTCGTCTCAGTTGTACAATGTTTTTAGAGCTATATTTTAATCCGTTTGTTTCTTAGTTTATTTAGAGTTGAATGTTTTCGTTTATTTCCATATAAATTACTTTAATTATCTTGTAAGAATTAAATAACTAACAAACTAATATTAGGTTCCCAGAGTACTGAGTGAGTACTGAGTGTGGGATACAGTCTTAGTAAGTAAAATGTATGTCTACCTTAAATAAAAAAATTAAAAAATACCTCGGGTTTTGATATATATAATAAATGATATAAGTCTGAATAAGAGTGGTTTATTTTAGTTTAGTGGTTTATTACTTTTGAAGAATTTCTATATTCCTAGCTCCATCATCAGACCAGAGCTTGACAACACCATATTATAATATTGCCACCTCATTAACGACTGCCAGGTTTCATGATGACACAATCAAATATTACTAGCAGGTCATACTCAAATTCTTAAGCTTTTATTTAAAAAGTCTCTCTCAATTCTGAAATCGATCTTGAGAGCGACTTAGAGATGTTGTTTGTCATTCATAGTATTTACCTGTTTCGGGCTTGTCCTTCGGTCGCCTGTCAGTGGCGGGTTGCTTGGGGCTGTGCCTCTTACCACGCGCCACCACCAGCGACTGTGGTATCTATATACACAAACAATTTTACAAACACCAAATACAGCATTTAGAAAGGATAACAATTGTGGGTGAATAATAATGTAGAATAGAAATGTAAGAGTGTATGTAAACAGTGTATTAGGGGGAGGGAGGTGTGCTCACCAGCTTGTCGCTGCGGTCGCCGGAGGGCAGGCGCGCGATGGTGACGTCGGCGCTGTCCTCGGGCGGGGGCGGCTGCTGCAGCCAGTTGTACTCGCGCTTGTCCAACCAACCAAATGTAAGAGTGTATGTAAACAGTGTATTAGGGGGAGGGAGGTGTGCTCACCAGCTTGTCGCTGCGGTCGCCGGAGGGCAGGCGCGCGATGGTGACGTCGGCGCTGTCCTCGGGCGGGGGCGGCTGCTGCAGCCAGTTGTACTCGCGCTTGTCCAACCAACCAAATGTAAGAGTGTATGTAAACAGTGTATTAGGGGGAGGGAGGTGTGCTCACCAGCTTGTCGCTGCGGTCGCCGGAGGGCAGGCGCGCGATGGTGACGTCGGCGCTGTCCTCGGGCGGGGGCGGCTGCTGCAGCCAGTTGTACTCGCGCTTGTCCAACCAACCAAATGTAAGAGTGTATGTAAACAGTGTATTAGGGGGAGGGAGGTGTGCTCACCAGCTTGTCGCTGCGGTCGCCGGAGGGCAGGCGCGCGATGGTGACGTCGGCGCTGTCCTCGGGCGGGGGCGGCTGCTGCAGCCAGTTGTACTCGCGCTTGTCCAACCAACCAAATGTAAGAGTGTATGTAAACAGTGTATTAGGGGGAGGGAGGTGTGCTCACCAGCTTGTCGCTGCGGTCGCCGGAGGGCAGGCGCGCGATGGTGACGTCGGCGCTGTCCTCGGGCGGGGGCGGCTGCTGCAGCCAGTTGTACTCGCGCTTGTCCAACCAACCAAATGTAAGAGTGTATGTAAACAGTGTATTAGGGGGAGGGAGGTGTGCTCACCAGCTTGTCGCTGCGGTCGCCGGAGGGCAGGCGCGCGATGGTGACGTCGGCGCTGTCCTCGGGCGGGGGCGGCTGCTGCAGCCAGTTGTACTCGCGCTTGTCCAACCAACCAAATGTAAGAGTGTATGTAAACAGTGTATTAGGGGGAGGGAGGTGTGCTCACCAGCTTGTCGCTGCGGTCGCCGGAGGGCAGGCGCGCGATGGTGACGTCGGCGCTGTCCTCGGGCGGGGGCGGCTGCTGCAGCCAGTTGTACTCGCGCTTGTCCAACCAACCAAATGTAAGAGTGTATGTAAACAGTGTATTAGGGGGAGGGAGGTGTGCTCACCAGCTTGTCGCTGCGGTCGCCGGAGGGCAGGCGCGCGATGGTGACGTCGGCGCTGTCCTCGGGCGGGGGCGGCTGCTGCAGCCAGTTGTACTCGCGCTTGTCCAACCAACCAAATGTAAGAGTGTATGTAAACAGTGTATTAGGGGGAGGGAGGTGTGCTCACCAGCTTGTCGCTGCGGTCGCCGGAGGGCAGGCGCGCGATGGTGACGTCGGCGCTGTCCTCGGGCGGGGGCGGCTGCTGCAGCCAGTTGTACTCGCGCTTGTCCACGGGCACGCCGCGCCGGGAGTAGTCCGCCGCCTGCGTCCTGACATATTATGACACTATCAATTCGGACTCTTTTTGATTCTCCCAATAGAGATCATATGAAAAGATACGCTACATCGCTATCTATATTTTAATATTTTGAAAACTCTTCATTCCTTAATTCCACATAACATTGTTTTTAAATCAACGACTCAATAAATTAAAAAAAGTCCTATATAGCAAAAGTCACATATAGCATTTGCTTCACAATAAAACAAAGTGCAACTTTAATAAAAAACCGAATAAGCGCGATTCGAGCTAGCCCACCGAGGGTTCCGTGCAAAAATTGGAGATTTTGAGATGAAATTCAGGCGTAGCTTAGTAAGAGCCCTTTTATCTGATACCTCATTTAAACTAGCGGCTTTAATACAATTTTGCTCCACTTTTAAGGCTATTCAATTTTTTTAAGATTTAACCACAAATGTATAGTTTTCAGATCTATTTCTAAATTAGTACTACCTGTAGATACTAGATACCAAATTTCAGAATTCTAAGATAACCAGAACTACCCTATTAATTTTGATTCCCTTTATAGTGACAAAATACGCTTTTTTTGCTATTTAAGGCTATTATTTTTTAGAATTTGACCACATATGTATAGTTTTGTTTTTTTTCCTGAACTAGTATTACCTGTAGATACTAGCTGCCAAATTGCATAATTCTAGGTCAACCGGAAGTACCATATGAATTCTGATTCCCTTATAGTGTCGAAATATGCGTTTTTGCGATATAAAAGATCATATCTTTTTTTTAGTAAATGTAGAATTTTTTGTTTGGTTAGGAAATCATGAGGCCGAGATGATTGTATGGTTTGAATTTTAACTCGATATCTCCAAGCGTTAATGAGATAAAGGCTCTTAACAGACAGACAGATGGATAACAAAATGATCTTATAAGGATTCTTTTTTTCTTAAAAGGTCTAAGAACCCTAAGCATATAGATCAAATAAATATATTTTTATTTTTTACTTCACGCTGCATCCCGCATATAACTAGTAAAAGAAACCCGAGAACCTAGTGTGAAGACATTCAGTTCTTTACTTTGAACCGAAATTTGAAAAATAAAAATTACTATAAAACTGATTACCTTAAACTTTCATAACAATCTAAGCATACAACAGCGTAGTCTCCATTCTCTAATAACAACGAATTCTCCGTCCGCCTTTGCATTAAAAATGGGAATTCCTATAAAAAAAATATATATGTTTGAATTTCTTTATACATTCATTATTAAAATAATAACAAACTAAATAAAAAAACGTGCAAAAGAGTAATGTTAATGAAAATTACATTGGTTTTATTCCTAAATAAAGATGCTGGACAGGCTAAGGAGCTTAATGTTTCACACTCACACATTTTTTATCAAATCTTCCAGACATTGTGTGTTGAAACATCAAAATCATAACTTACTATGTAACGTACGCAAAAAAGTACAAAAAAGCGAAATAAATATCTAAAAAACCAGACATGCGCGAGTCGGGCTCACCCACCGGGGGTTCCGTACAAAAAGGTCACTTGAACTAGCGGCTTTAATAGTAAAGTTTGCGCCTTTTGAGGCTACATTGAAGCAGGTGTAGACGGGCAGTACCTTGATGGGCAGCGCGCGCACGCGCTTGCGGTAGGTCTTGATGCCGCAGAGGTGGCAGTGGTAGTCGTGCGTGTTGTAGGCGCGCCGCTCCGCGCTCACGCCGCCCAGCGCCTCGTACCTGCCGGCACGGCTCACGTTTGAAAACTGGTGCTTACTGAGTGGTCCCATTTTAATTTGGTCCAGTTCTAAAAGCCATAATCATATTCGGTCCAAAAGTTCGTGGAATGGAGGAGATGGAGTGGGGATAGGATAAGAGAGCGCCACTTAATGTCATACTACTTGGGGATTCATCATTAGTATATAAATAGAGTTTCAGCCCTGTTGTGTCTTTCGTTTACGAACAATCGCCTGCTAAACAAGTCAATCCGGAAGAAAATTGAAACTATCGAGAAAATTGAACACCGTGCCGTGATAAAATTCCTTACCAAGCAAGGAAAGAACGGCCAAACCATTTTAAATGAAATGCAAGCCGTTTATGGGGAGGATTACCCTGGTAAATCCATGATTTATAAGTGGCATGGTCTTTTTAAACATGGTCGAGAGTCGACTGAAGACGACCCCCGCTCTGGACTGCCAGTTGAAGCCACCACATCAGACATCATCGAAAAAGTGGAAAAACGTGTACTGAATTACGCCCGTTTGAAGAAAAAACAATTACCTGCATTAGTTGGAGTATGAGATACCATCATTCTGCGAATCCTACATGACCATCTGGATATGACAAAAGTCAGTGCAAGATGGGTACCAAAAATGCTTACACCGCTTCAGGAACAGCAATTTTTGGAGTTGTGTGGAGATGAACTGGCACAGATTTTGGAACGGATTGTTACTGAAGATGAAACATGGGTCCATCACTTTGAGCCTGAGTCAAAACAGGAGTCCATGCATGGCATAAAAAGGGCACACCAGCCCCAAAGAAATTCAAGGTATCACAATCGGCTGGAAAGTTGATGGCCACTGTTTTTTGGGATTGTGAGGGGATAATACTGATTGATTACAAAGAAAAGGGAAGAAACATAATCGGAGAATACTATGCATCGATACTAAACAAATTAAAGGAGGTCATCAAGGAAAGACGTCGTTCATAAGAGCAGAGTGCAATGGCTACTCTGCACACGCACGGCTTCGAATCACTAGTCTACACACCTCACCACCTTACAGTCTAGACCTGGCCCCTAGTGATTTTCATTTGTTCGCCAATTTCCAAAAAGACTTAAGGGGAAGGAAATTTTCCGACGACAATGAGGTGAAGGAGGCAATTTTGGCTCATTATGAGACGAAAGAAAAAAAATATTATTTCGATCCAATAAATGTATTCAGCTTAAGGGTGATTATATTAAAAAGGATTCATTCCACGATGTTTGGGACCCTCGTTGCGCGCACTGACCTCCGCCACTGGCTGAGCAGCGAGTGGTAGCAGAAGGTGCACACGAGCGCGGAGCCGTTGTCGCGCAGCTGCTCGGCGTTGGGGTGGCTCTGGTGCGCCAGCAGGCACGGGAAGTAGGGCGCGTTGCCCTGCGGCTGCCCGAACAGCACGCGCGCCAGCGTCAGGTCCGAGTGCAGCCCGCACAGGAAGCAGTAGATCGACGTGCACGCTGAACGCCGAACGAAACGCCATTTAAACTTAAAATCAATACTCCACTACTAAATAAACATTTTAAAAAAAGTAAAAATGAGCGATCTCACCACTGTTACTAGCGACGGTCCTGTCCGAGGTGGTGGAGGGCGGCGTGGGTATCACTCGGTCGCCGTTCATCGACATCGGCAGGGGGGAGGGGATGTTGTATCTGTAGATGTGGATGTTTCGTCTTTAAAATTGTTATAACACAAAATACTTAGTGCAAACGCAACAACTGGGGGTATCCCTCAATCGTCGCATGAATGGTAACTCTGGGAATAAAACACTAAAATATAAAATGGTTTCAAATTTTTTATTTTACTTTGTATTATTTCTATACATTAATATTAATATAAGTAATCCTAATCCATAACAACAAATTCGATCAACAAATTCCATAACAATAAATTTCCTACTTTAATATAAGGCTACGAAATGCTACAAATGCTACGTGATTATGAATTATCTCGTAACCAATATCTTAATACTGCATACATGTTCATTGTTTTTCTGCTATTTCTCAATATTCTCTTAAAAGCACCTAACTAAAATAAACTACCACCATACCTTCTATGCTCCAAAGGTACACGCTCCGCATCCATCAGCTCCCACTGCCTCGCCAGGTGTCTGACGCATCTCGAACACGCCAGGACACGTCCCCCTCGAGAGGCATTCGAATTTGAACCCGCACCCGCGCCCGCACCGGCGAGGCAGGGGAAATGCATCGCATGCGAGTTCATGTACTCAGCGCTGGTCGACAGCCACTCCATTGATTGTTGCGGGAACAAGCCGGCGCATACGTAGCACCTGGCAGGGAAACAAGAAACACATGTTTATTTTGTTATATTATGATAGGCCGAAAGCAGAGTGGAAGGACACTTCATTCTCCGATTCGCCATGAAGCATAATGAGAGACGTTTCGTGTAAGTGGCGGAACTCAACGTCACTGTGATGAGTGTTGTGACAACTGTCTTATGAAATATTATTTTACATTTTTAATGTGTTATTCCACACTTTAGAAAGAAAAATATTTAATTAGAAAACGTATAAAAATTTTAACGTGGCAGGATTTGAACCCGCGCCTCTTTGGAAACCGTCCAAGCTCTCTGTCAACCAACCAACTAAGCCATACGTTCTCTGTACGTCCCATACGTTAAGAAATTTATTATGTAAGTATGTATTAATTTGTGTAATAAAAAGACATGTAATGGTATGTTTCGACTGCGAACATTAGCTGCCATTCCTCCCACCACTACCTGTACAGGCCCATGCCGTTCTCCGCGACCGCCTGGCTGTGCGGGCTCGTGGCCAGCGCGCTGGACGGCCGCTTGCTGGCGCCCTGGCCCGGCTTCATCTCGTACGGCTTGAACCTGGGACGAGACATTTAACTTCACATGAACATATCACGACTGAGGCCGTCGTGATGCAGTGGTGATGGTTGTGGGTTCGATTCCCATCCGGAGAAATCAATTATTATTTATTATTATTTTCATTTCTTCCCTCGGGTAACAAGACAAATCGTGGCGTTTTGTCACTCAACACGCAATGCCTTAGACAATCTTTGAAAAGTGAAGAACGGACTGTCTTAACACTAGGTTTACTCAGACTACCCTTATGCGGGGTACAGCTTGAAGCTGAAAACAATACACAACTTATAATTATTATAATTAACCAAAAAAGTATTTATTATTTTATTTTTCGACTGAACTTATTCAATCAAACCTATGCAGAGGACGTTTAAGTTAAATAAATATGTGTGTGTGTGTGTGTGTGTGTGTGCGTGCGTGCGTGCGTGCGTGCGTGCGTGCGTGCGTGCGTGCGTGCGTGCGTGCGTGCGTGCGTGCGTGCGTGCGTGGATGTGTATATATATATGACGATGATATAGCTGACAATATAGCGTAGAGTTGCTACAATGAAACAAAAATATTCTTGAGACATCCTATGAACTCATGATCCTATTGACACATAAAATTGCAAGTAAGGGCTGGAGCAAAGTTACCTAATGTTATTAGCGTGCGCGTTGTTGTGCGCCGCGCTGGGCTCGGCGGCCTCGCCGTAGGCGGGGTACTTGTGCGGGATGGTCTTGTAGCAGGAGGCGCAGATCTGCACCATGCCCTGCGGGCTGATGGGGCTGGCGTCGGGGTGCGGCTTGAGCGTGGTGATGAAGGGGTAGTAGGGCTCGCGCTCGGGGTTGGCGCAGCAGTACACGAGGCGCAGCTGCGAGCTGGGCGCGGACACGCCGCACACGTAGCACACGAAGCTGGCCGTGCTGGCGCGCTCCGAGCGCGAGCCCGACGACGCCAGGCTCAGCGGCGACGGCGGCAGCAGCGAGGGCGGCCGCGTGCGCAGCGAGTACACGCGCTCCGCCGCCGGCACGCCGCGCGCCTGCAGCCGTTAAACGTCTATACTAATCTACGGAGACTATCATTTCGTGATAAATCGAGAATATTCTCACGCGGTGGGACGGGGCGCGGACGTAGCCGTGCGGCGGGTTATCGCGGCGATGATACGTTTATCATTGTATTAAATATTATTCTTATTATCATATAAATTTTGTTTATCATTGTACAGATGTTATTATAAATTACAAATAGACATGTTTTTTAATCGATGTTATAAATTATACTAAACGTGAATCAAACATAATTATGTTGCTACAATAGCTTACGTTATTTAACAATCAACTAAACTTAATATATAAATAAAATCTGTTATAATACATAAAGAAATAAAGCTATAGTCAGTACAGCAGAGAATGCTACTAAATCATTTACCAAGGAAAAAATATACCCAACCAGATTGATAAGTCATAATTAAAAATAAATAAACTCCACACTCCACCTCTTCATACAAAAAAACCCTAATAAAAACCTATCAACAAATTTTATTAAATTTTATTTCCAACGCGCCAAGCAGCGCGGCGCAAAAAGTAAGACACTTTTATTAAGAAAGAAAGGATACAGCATTAAACTACAAAAAAAATAGGGAAACCCAAGCAAAACCCGAAACCTACAATAGTACAGAAAACAATAAAGCAATCACACGTGAACTTGCGGACATGTTTCGTAACGCGACCCCACCGGCACCGCGCGGGCTATCGCTATCGACGGTCGAAGGTCAGAGGACAGTGAGGTGCTTTCATCTCGGACAATAACTATTAATTGCAATGACATTAAACGGAAGATTTTATCTGTCGGACACAGAAACCTGGGAGTGGTGATTGTGTTTATAAAATATTGTAATTCCGATGATTGATATGTCTGTTTGATTACCATAATGCAAATGTGAGTATTGGTCTTTTTTTTCTTTTAACGTTTACGCTTGTCCTAGCGCCCTAGTAGAGTCGCCAAAAAGAATGGAGCTCAATCTCTGAATAACCCTTTCGCCTTGTCATACAGTGGACGAGGCGAAAGGGTTTTAGTGATTATTTTTCTTATAAAAGAAAGTCACGAAAAAAATAAAAGTTAATTAAAACACTTGAAAAACTATAGGTACAAGTTTCATATAGAAAAATATCAAATATCATAGAAATACAATTAATTGTGGGTTCGAGGAGATGAAATATTTACTTAAATTTGTATTTCCATTTCTCCGCTCTGGTGTCGAGTTTAAGCTCGGCGTTGGGTTCTGCTACTCAACACGCAATGCCTCCAGAATTGGGCAGAAAGTGGGGAACGGAGTGTCTTAACACTAGGTTCCCTCTGCCTACACTGCTGTGTGCGGGATACAGCGTGAAGCTGATTTATTTTGATTTTATCATAGAAATACAATCAGTTTTTCAATTCCCGGTGTTGTGATCAACATTTATGAAATCGTCTGAAGACGCCAAGTGGCAGAATGACTTCACATAACGGGACCAAATGACATGCAATTATACAATCATAGCTTACAATTTTCCAAGAATATTGTATAATATAATATCAAAATTAATCTAAATCCCATATTATAAAATAAAATCAATTATCCCTTATCATATAATATCCCTTACCATAAAATCAATGAAAGTGATAAGATAAAACAGCGTCACTCCAAAACTGGTACATAATAAAAATCGATTGAACAAATCATATCTTATTTTTAGTATCGATATCAATAACACCGTTCTTAAGATGTTTATATAAATATATAGATGTATGTATGTAAGATTTATAAAAGATATCAACTAAACCAATTAAAAGCATTGCCACATATTTTCTTATACTTTTTTAATACTTTTATTATATACTTATTAATAATTTATACTTTTTTATTCTTTTTAACAAAATAGTTTTATATAATACGGATAATACAGAACGTTCTCTCGTTACTGTTAACATGGCCTAACCAAAACAACAAATATGCATTAAAAATACGTCAATGAGCATAATTTATCATTCACAAACAGACATCAAGATGGGTCTAATCACGAATATACGATATCAACAGTTATCAATCAAGGTATTAGTGACCACTTGTAAACTCGAGCGTGGTACGCGCCGTGATAACTGACAATGTTGATACATACTTGTGCAAAAACTGATACGTAGTGTAGTGTACGTATGTCTCTCAAGGACCGCCGAGAGAGCACTGGCCGGTGCGTTATCTGTAGCATTGACCTTAATTGACTTTATTTTAATAATTTCACTTTCATTAAATTATACGTTGAATAATAATTTTGAGACAAGTTTGAATCACTTATAATTAGGATTATTTAAATTATCAATGCTATGTCGTTTTAAGTCCAGTCTCTTAACACAAATATATACATACATACCTTGTGTAAGCTGCAAAGGTTTGCAATTTTTAATGACATTCAGAAATAAATACCAAATGTTTAGTAGTTTACAGTTTAAATGATGTAATTTCAATGAAGAATTTCAACTGAGTTTACTTAATTTCAACTGAGTTTAGTTTTATATTAGAATACATTCAAATTACCACTAAAATGCCTTAATTAGTGTCAAAATTGCTCGCCAATAAAAAAAGAAAACAAAAATGACCGAGTTGAAGAATGATGAAACACAGAACATAAATTGAATCAGAAGTATAAAGATAGCACTCAAGATCAGTCATAAAATAAATCAACTTTCACAACATGCACAATCTGGCGATACAGAAGGAAACATTATTACTAGTGGACATTTAACTACAAATATTGATAGTGACGTGGCAGGTCGGGTCACTGATGCGTTATCATCTAAGAACAGAATGATTAACGGATATAATGGGTCTGCTGTTGTGATAAAAATTGAGGTCAGACAGGGTCGGATTGGTAAGCGGAGGTTAATGAGCAAACTTTAATTGGGACATTGCCAGTTTTATTAGATTTAACGACTTTTTGTTTTTAGCTTTATGCTGTATTCTGAGCGTAGCAGGGTAGGCAGACGGAACCTGTTATATTTCGTTCCCTGTACTGTGCAATTTTCGAGATAATCGTATATGTTGTAGTCATAGTGGCAGAGTCAAAGTTGCGCTTTGTCTCGGTACCAAAGCGAGCAATTTATATGTTTTGATATATCATTACTCCTCAAACGGAAAGCCGTGCCATCAATCTAATCTGGGGTGAATCATCTGGTAAGTCAAGCAAATTTCAATTTACTAAAAAGTTCATTCCAAGTTCAGTTTCAGAACTTGGTGGAAAATAAGGGAAAAAATGTCTTAATGGGAACGGAGTGTATTTACACTACGTTTTCAGGTTCCCTCTGCCTATCCTGCTAAGTGCAATTAATCAATCAAGTTAATAACAATTTATGAATTTATGTCACGTATACAATTTTAATTTTTCCTCAAAATCATAAAATAATGTAAATTTTACAATTAGTATATTAGTAAATGAGAAATAAAAATGAACATCACACTTAACATTATCAATAATTTCAAATTATTTTCGTAATACAACACTTGCAGAACGACAACATTCTTTAAATAAACACTATGTTATTGTAATAAGAATATTGGCAATATGGCAACAATGCGCGGGGAAAACATACTTGGGGGCTGGTGGCGACCACACATGTTGCCACCCATGCGATCTACACTAATGTTATAAAGCTGAAGAGTTTATTTGTTTAAATGTGATAATTCCAGGAACTACTGGTTCGATTTTTGTATTGGATAGTACATTTGTCAAGGAAGGCTATATATAGGCTATTAGTTTCAATGTGAGTCATATTGTATCTCTGATCAGAGTTATTTCACGCACTCAGAATGTTATGTTAGATATATTATATATAACTTTTAGTTATTCCTATTGGACCACGGCAACGAAGCCGCTAATAAAAGTTAGTATACATATGTAGATATATACAAAAACGTTCCGCCACTAAATGACTAACTTTGTGTGTAGTGTCAGTAGTGCCCAAAAGAAACAACGTAACGTAGAAATAGCCATAAATTTAGCCTAAATTTAGCATAAAGATTTCTTGCTAAGAAAAAGATTTAGCATAACTAAATGAAACGCAAGACGTTTTAAAGGGAAACATAATAATAACTTAACAAACAAATATATATGTTTAAAAAGTGTCAACAGTCAAATAAAGTTGAACGGAAATTTTCAATACACATTAAATATGTCAACAACTCCATAAGAAAGATAAACACTACGTCTGATTTGTCGATAAAATTTAATGCCCATCATTAGACTAAATTTAATCACAATTATTAAAGTCGAATTAAGGTTGTTTCGTAGTGGCTGTGATAAATTACTATTTATATATTCATCTTTAAAATATTATTGAAGACAAAGAAATAAAAACCAATGGTCTTTGAATGACGAAATTTTGTACAAATTTTTCCAATACTAGAAGCTTTGCACTTGAAGTGCATCGTATAGATCATCAACAACAATAATCAAGGACCATTAAGATTTTATTAGGAACGTGGATTCAGTTCCCACTAAGCCCAATTACCAAAATAATATCAATATGATAATTTTGGCACAGTGGCAAAACATCTGACTGTAAGCGATTGTGGGTTCGACTCCTCCTCCTTGCATAGTAAATAAATTGCGGCGATGAGTCCCGCCACTCAACTTGCTATATCTCAAAATGTTGGGCGGAAAGTTGGGACATTCCTTCTGCCTACTTCGCCATACGGGAAAAAGAGTGAAGTTGCTTTTTTAGGATAATCTTGGTAAAATACCTTTTCCGTAGCCAGCGACATTACATGGTATAAATCCAAAACATTTAACATTCATACACTATTACCACTTCACAGTGTTCTTGTCACTAGACATTCACTAATATTCCCGTTTTGAACACATCCACTACAGCGTTTAATGTCCGACAGTCCATTGTCACTATATTGCGCGAACCTATCTTTTATTCAGACGTATAGAGTATTCCTTATAAGAGGAATCCTAGAGGAATCCTCCTGAACTTTCAAGAAATCAGAAAAAAAACAATAAAAAATCACTACCACAATTCCGCTATTAAAAAAAACAAAACTTAAAACACAAAAAAGACAAAAAAAATTTAAAGACAATTTACTAAAATTTACTATAAAGTAATAGACATGCGCGAGCGCAGAACAACGTGTGCATGCGTACGTCTCGCGCAGACGAATGATTACGTATCAGTACTGGCCGATTAGCACCGTTACCGCACCGCACTTGTTGTACGTGAAACTTATATCTTGAGAGACCAACTTGAAAATATTTTGTGTCTATAACAAGACTAGTTAGTAGGTGAATAGTTAAAAAAATCAACATTGATATTGTAACGCGAGTAAAAACCCACATATGAGTATCTCGATGTATTATCATTTTTTGCTAATCATCAGATTTTGCGCTACACTATTACATAATGATAAATAATGATGAAGATGAAGGCATGATCTGTAAATTTGACAGAACAAACATTAAGCAGACACCTTTGTGACGTAGTTGTGATAGGTCTGAGCAACGTTATGGTTGAGCATTGGTGTATGTACAGATAAACATTTATTATTTTACTTAATATTTAATGCAACATTGTGGGAGTTACTATAGAAAAGGGGTTAAAATCAAGAAGGGAATCTTTTTAAGAAAATGGCGCTGGTCTGAAGACCTGTTGATCGCAGATCCAGACATAAGATAAACTTTTAAGTGGCCCGCAAATGGCAAGAGAAAACGTGGTTGCCCTCATAATACTTTAAGGCAACTTGTTAAAAAGATTTAGCTTCACCAGGGCTGGCAAGACCTGGAGACACAAAGCCCGCATATGAGCGTGAACAATGAAAGTTTCTTTCATGAGCACTATGTTATAATGAGAAAGTTTGTTTAAAATTTCGAACCTGGTCCAATTTGACAACCACTCGTCAGGATTATATTTACATTTTACTATAATATACTAAAATCCCAATAACTTTATATTAATTACAACTGGTAGTCCAAGTTATATATAAACGTACCTAATTATAATTATCTTGAATACACAAAACCAGAATACGCTTAAAAGTAGAAAACATTTAAAATATGTAATATTAAAAGATAATGAAAACACTCGGCTTACTTTAAACAAACACAATATGACCACGTGTGATATGATTCACGTGTCAAACAGCGTGTTTTATGTGACTAGTAAACAAAAATATATAGATACTAGAACACTAAAAACTTTTTAACATAAAAAATTGGCATGACGAGACCAAATGGTGTTCACTGTTAAAGATTATCTGATATAGGAATACAGAGGAAATCTTTAACTCCTTACCTACAGCCCTAACTTAAGAAACTCTATATCTTAGCTAAAATTCGTCTAAAATCTTAGTCGTTTCGCCACCGTCACAGGACCGTAATAACCTCATTTGATCCATATCTGATAATGATATCCATGAGAAAATCACGTAAGTGTGAAATTTGCATTAAGTATGTACGCGACAAATGGACGAATAACTCAATATTCCACTGTCCGATTTTGATCTCATCTAGCTTTTAAGTGGCCCTTCAAATTCAAATTCAAATTCAAAATATTCTTTATTCAAATAAACTTTTATAAGCACTTTTGAATCGTCGAATGAACATATAACAAAAAATAAAAAGCTACCACCGGTTCGGAAGGCAGTTCTGCTGAGAAGAGCCGGCAAGAAACTCAACAGTTGCTCTTTTCAAAGTCAATGGTATAATATATAATTTTATTACATTAACTGGCAGCTATCCTGCATCACATTCAATAGACATTAATTCCATACATGTTTATCCTCTAAATATTCTTGAACAGTGTAATAAGCTTTACTTGTTAGTATTTTTTTTAAAGCTACTTTAAATTGTGGTAGTGGCAAACTTAGAATACACTGCGGAAGTTTATTATATACACGTATACTCAGACCCATAAAAGATTTATTAACTTTTTGGAGGCGAAAACGTGGCGTAACAAGTTTATCTTTATTTCTCGTTCCTATCGTATGTATATCTCTATTTTTACTATGACACTGTACATTTTGCCGGACAAACAGAATATTATAATATACAAATTGTGAAGCAACTGTAATAATACCTGCATCTTTAAAAACATCTCGCAGAGAATCTCGAGCTCTGGGATCCGGTTCCCTGACCCCCCATCCCTGACTATGGGATCCGGTTGAAATTGAACAAGTTTGTTTTTTTTATAAAAGATATAATTTTCTATAATAATTACAAGAAAAAACATTGTTAAAATTGGTGTCAGAAGTGAGATTCCTCATCGTTGCGTTTCTTTTTAACCAACTTCAAAAAAAAATGTTCCCATTTTCAACCGACGCCAAAAAAGGTGGCGATTCTCAATTCACCCGAATATTTTTTATGTATGTTCTTGTCAACATGCAAAAACGTTTGCATGCACAATGCTAATTAAGTTTTAGATAGGACAGCCACTAACTTGAGAAACGTCCTTTTAAGGTCTACCCATCACTTAAAATCGTAAATAAATTAATTTTTAACAAAAAGCAAAACCGACTTCAAACAACGAAGTGGCAAGTAAAACAAACAGGCTTAGTGATTCGATATTGTAGTAAAGTTGTTGTAACATTAGCTTGAAACCGACTTCAAAACTATAAAATCTTTTTTAATTATTTTCGTTTAACAAAATCAAAGTACGTTTTACGTTATGTAAAATTATTTTTTACTTTTTAGTTTATTGTTTGAAGTTGGTTTTTCTTTTTGTTAAAAATTAATTTATAGGTAATACAATCATCATCATCTCAGAATGTAAGAACTGCCTCTTAGGTTGAAGGTTAGGGACGCTTTGAATTTCCACAATATTTTTAATATATTATTCTATTCGATCATTATGCATCATTTATTTAAAAGATTGAAAGAATAGCTTAAATTATTACTGAATAAGGACTCGTTTTATGTATCCCCGAATTCTCTTCCTATAGTAGAGAGAGAGAAAACAAATTACTCTGCACACAATACTTTTTCCACTTCGCAAAATGCTCTTCCCATACGACTCTATTAATAATCATTTACAAGTAAAATCGTGACCCATATGTATGTAATACGTATGTACACAGTATCTACAAATAAATATATAAATCAACACAACGTTAAAATATATACACACAATGATTTTGTAATCACTTCAGTAGAATAATGATCTTCACAAACATCACTTTTATTTATATTACAATTAAAACAGATAATTTGAGCAAATGTTAGTTATGAACAAACAACTATCTACGGTAAGGCAGCGAAAAAACAACATCATATGTGATGATTTATCATTTTATAAAATCAGCTTCACGCTGTATCCCGAGTACAGTAGGGCGGGCAGAAGGAACCTAGTGTTAAGACACTCCCCATTTTCCACCGAATTTATCGAGACATTGCGTGGTAGTGGCGGAACTCAATGCCGGGCTGAGCTCAACAGACGGGATTCAACGAAAATTCTATAAGTTTTAAATAATGTAATGTTAAACTCGTCGAGCTATTCGTAAGAGTTGGTTATACGTTTGATATTCACTATTTTTTGTATAATACAAAATGTTATAATATTTCTTTCGTTCGCCTAATAAAAAGCGATGTGTTAAGTTCCAACATTTGACATTTCATAAAAAAAACCTGATTTTCCATTTTACTTTTTAAACTAGATGCTGGCAAACAAAGTTGCGGGCGACCACAAACATCTTACAGGACAATATGAAAAATAAATATAATTATTAGCGTCACAGATATATAACTGAGATGCACTTCAGTTTATCTAGAATCACTTGATCCTGCCCTTTGCGGTCAGCTACTATCTGTTTACATATATATTGAAAGTTATATATGTTTTATAGCTTTTATAATGTATATTAATATTATTATAAATAAAATTATTATTAATATTTAATGGCCAGAGACCTGAATGTCCCCTTCTAAATAATAGATTAATCATCTTTACGCTGTATCCCGCAGTAAGCAGGGGGATATTAGTGCTAAGACACTCCGTTCTCCACATTCCGCCGAATTCGTGAGGTGTTGAGTGTTGGAATACACGGTTTCTCTTTGCCTGGACACCAGAGCGAAGAAATGAAAATATAAATTTGAGTAAATATCAAATTTCCTCGAGTGGAGATCAAACCCACGACTAATTATTTAAATGGATTTCGCCATTTAACGCGCAATACGTGCAGAATTCGGCGGAAAGTGGGGAATAAAAGTATCTAATGGGAAGTGAGTGTGTAAACAGGTAGATGAGGCAAGTCGACCTGGTAGGCGGTCCACTGCTGCACGAGGTGGTGGTGGCAGGCGGCGCAGGCGCGCACGGTGCCCTGCGCGTCCTTGGGCCGCGAGCGCGGCGGCCGCGGGTGCTGCTCGCCGAAGATCGGGAAGTACGCCTGCTTGTTCTGCAACATCATTCAATTACTAACTGTACAAGTCAAACTCACATTGAACCACACGCCTCCCAACCCCGCTCCAATTACGTCATATAAAATTATCATCAAAAAAGCCACACCTCCTTTATAACACCTGTCTCTAATGTACACAATACACTCACACCTACACACACACACAATATGATAATCACGACACGACGTTTACTTAAAGTTAGAGCAAATCACAATAAACACAGTCTAATATGTGACAAGGATGCAGCTGTACAATTCCCAAATACATAAATGCTGTTAAGTCACCAAGTCACGCAATGATTGACAACTGTGGGTTCGATCCCGACTCAAAGCATTTTTTCTAATTTTTCCTATATGGCAAGAAAGAAAGAGTAGAAAAAAATACATAACTAGTAAAAAATATGGTGCGGGGGCACAAACGTGCGATTGTTAACGCGGTAGGTTGTGGATTCGATTCCCACTCGAAGAAATATTGAATATTTTCATTTCCTCCCTCGGATAAACTCAACACGCTATGCCCCCAAGATTCGAAAGTGAGGAACGGAAGTATCTTAATGGGAACGACACTAGATTCCCAGATTCCCCTCTGCCTACTCTGTTATATTAAATTTGCTAGATGCTATATAAAATATTTAAATCAGACATTGTCACTGTTCACTTTACATATTCTTTTTAGATAGCAAAAGATATAAGATAATATTACTTATTATCTTTTATTTTTTATTATATGATGTTGTTACACTTAAAATGCCACGGGTAGTCATTGTGTGATTAGTATTTGAAATATTTTATTTGTAACAAAACATTATTGTGGCACAGTGGGACCGCAGTCGTAGTCTGGCCGTAAGCGCGATGGTTGTCGGTTTGATTTCTATAAGTATCTACGATCTTAATAAAATATTGTTCAAAGGTTATCTTACGTGTGTTACATAAACACAAAAATGTTACAAATATAAAAGAACAAACGCTACGTTCTAATATATTATAGTAGTTATCATTTTTTTACAGTATCGCGCTCTATCTATTATTTATAAAAACATATATCTTCGGGCTTTTACCATTCCAGTTTGGGACTAACCTAATAGTCACATTTTTGACTCATGATGGTAAGAAGGATGGAAGGTCCAAGATTTACTTGTAAAACATAGAATTACCAATATACGAGCTTTTACAGTAACACACACAAAACAGCCAAATATCAACCATATATGTATGTATATACATAATGATGCATTATTCAATCACGCACTCCCCAGTAGAGTGTGAGAGGTCACCGTAATAATGAATCGTTAAAAAAATTATAAATATAACAATAATTGGTAAGAAAAAGGCTATCTGAGGGTTCGCCGGCCTTTGAACTAGCAACTACAACTGTGTGGATAACATGGATTTCTTTTTTATTGTCATATTTCATTTCTGTTGAATTTTCGTCATATTTTGTATATTATAAATTTATATCGTATATTAGGTTATAAAATAGCATGAAAATCTTTAAAGTGTCAAAAGAAAACTACATACACTCGAAAATTAACTGTATCATAACATTTATCATCCTAATTTTAAATATGACATTATCTTTAACATCATTTACTTCATTATTTTAAAACGAAGCCAGTCGTGGCGCAGGGGCACAAAGTGTAACTGTAAACGCGACTGGTTGTGGGTTCGATCCCCACTCGAGGAAATGAAATAACTTAAACTTAACTTAGCTTCACGCTTTATCCCTAGCGGGGTAGTCAGGCAGAACGGAGCGCCAAACGCTACGGTCTCTACATACCTCTTTCGCCTCGTCCACTGTCATCAACCTCTTCATACATGCCCTTCGGGGGGTCCTCATGCTTTTTACGTGACCTTCCTCCAGTATCTTTGATACTGTGTTTTCGAAGGTCAACCGAGGTCTCCCCCTACCTCTCTTACCGCTCACTTTTCCATCATAAATCTTTTTTGCCATTCTTTCATCACTCATTCGTTCGACGTGCCCAAACCAGCTGAGCACGTTCTTCTTCATTCTCACCGTGACATCCTCGCTAGTACCTGGCATTCTGTGTACCTCTTCATTGCGGATTCGATCAGCTAAGCTGACTCCGCATATCCTACGAAGAGATCATCTCCACAGCATTCATCTTTCTTTCATTCTTCGGCGGCGTTGAGTTCCGCCATTCAGCACGCAATGTCTCTAGAATTCGGTGGAAAGTAGGGAACGGAGTGTTTTACCCTGCTGTGGGTGGGATACGGCGTGAAACTAAAAAAAATTAAAATGAGAAGCTTATTTTTTTCCAATATTTGTTAATATATTCTACTACTAGTTTTAAATTCATTCATGCATTTTAGTGTATTATTTATTAGGACCTTGAATAAGTTCTCGCTTTTTTTCGTGGTTTTTGTTTAAAAAAAATAATTTAAAATATAATGCTTACAATGATATTACTCAAAGTATTGTCCATCATTAGAGACCACTTTCTCCCATCTCTCTGGTAGCAATTGAATCCCCCGTCGGAAAAACGACTCATCTTTCGAGGCAATCCAGGAATCAAGCCATTTTTCGGCTTCTTCAAAAGAATGGAAGCGCTGCTCGCTTAAACCGTGCGCCATCGACCGAAACAAGTGGTAATCGGAGGGGGCTATGTCCGGTGAATACGGCGGGTGGGGTAGAACTTCCCATTGAAGTGTTTCCAGGTAAGTTTTGACTGGTTTTGCCACATGTGGCCGAGCATTATCATGTAATAAAATCACTTTGTCGTGTCTCTGCTCGTATAGTGGCCGCTTTTCTTTCAGAGCGCGACTCAAACGCATCAACTGAAGTCGATAGCGAGCTCCCGTGATAGTTTCATTAGGTTTAAGCAGCTCATAATAAATTACGCCCTGCTGATCCCACCAAATGCAGAGAAGAAGCTTAGAACCATGGATATTTGGTTTTGGCGACGATGTTGATGCGTGACCCGGCATGCCCCACGATTTTTTTCGCTTTGGATTGTCGTAGTGAATCCACTTTTCATCCCCAGTGACGATACGGTGCAGAAAACCTTTTCTCTTTTGCCGTTGAAGCAACAATTCACACATGAGAAAACGTCGTTCTACGTCTCTCGGCTTCAACTCATACGGCACCCAATGCCCTTGCTTTTGGATCATTCCTAACGCTTTTAAACGTTTTGAAACTGTTGACGCATCTACTTGTAACGTTTTCCCGAGCTCTACTAACGTCTTACATGGATCTTCTTCAAGCAATGCCTCCAATTCTTTGTCTTCAAATTTTGTCGGTGCTCCAGAACGCGCTTTGTCTTCAAGGTCAAAATTATTACTTTTGAAGCGCCTAAACCCGTCTCTGCACGTTGTATTCGACAAAGCATTGTCACCATATGTCTCAACGAGAATTCTGTGTGCTTCTGCTGCAGATTTTTTCTGAATAAAGCAGTGCAATAAAATTCCTCGCAAAAACACTTTATTTGACACAAAAGTACACATTTTCACAAAGGGAAAATAAATATGTAGTTGACACTGTAGTAAACACTATTCTAGTATAATTTGAGGTTACATATAGTACTACTTTGGTGATTCGTTACCGTACGAAATTCCAAAAAACATCATTTTACTGTAGGAAAAACTAATTAAATTCAAAATTTCTTCGTCAACCTACTACAACCGAATTTATTAAAATTGAGGTATATGCGAATATGAAAATTGGTGAAAAGTGGGGAACCGAAGTGCCTTAATGGGAACGTAGTGTCTTAACACTAGGTTTTCAGGTTCCCTTTATACCCTGCTGAGTGCGGAATACAGCGTGAATATATAAACAACATAAGTATGTAATATATATGTCATCAATAATAAATAAATATATATAATGTTTGCTTTAAAATACATAACTGGCTAAATCTCGACCGACACAAAAAAAAGAGTAAACTTTACGCTGCAATCAGTCGCGTAGCGAAACGAGTCAAAGGTTTTTTAAACAATGTCAGTGTTTACATTAAACAATCGAGTTCTAATAAACATTATAAAAAAAGTATCAGCACAAATATTTCCATTATTTAAGACAGACTTTATGTTTATAGAAAAAAATATATATATCATTTTATCTTATAAATTAAGTTTAGTAAACTTTAGGCCACAACTTAAAATTGAAATATATTGAATATAATATATTATTGCATTTCAATATTATATATTGAATATAATATTGAAATGTTTAATAATCATTTAATATGTAGGAGGTTCCTCTTTCTGGAGCCCTAGCCATCGATGACTTGGACCCTTGTCCCACCGCCGGAAGAGCGTTTTTTTTTATATTTTTAAATATAATTTTTATAACAATGTATATTTTAAAATGTCAAATTTATTCCTTTTGTATAATAAAAGTAGGCACAGGGACCAGCAACCCACAACATGTTAATGTTCAAACAGCTTCACTTATTGCACTTACTATCCTTAAGGTAGTGGTTGAAATAAAGCTTTTTTATTATTATTTTATTATATAGTATATAATACATAGTATGATTTGTAATTACACTTTACAGTGTTATATCAAGGCTCGAGAGCGGAGGCCGTCGTGGCCCGGTGGCACAAGGATGTGACACTAAATGCAAAAGTGGCGGGTTCGATTCTCACAAATTGCAATATTTAATATTGAAATGAAATGAAACATTAAATATTTTTTTCTCTCTCTCTCTCTCTTTCTCTCTCATAACAGGCAATGCGCGGTGTTGAGTTTCAAAACCACCTAACACGCGACGACGTCACAATTCGGTGAAAAGTGGGGAATTGAAGTGTCTTAAAGGGAAAAATTACGTGCCTTAACACTAGGTTCCCAAATTCCCTCTGCCTACTTTGCTATGTGCGGGATACAGCGTGAAGCTCAAAAAAAAACTTTTCCCTCAACACATATATACATATGTATATAGATTACGCACGGGAAGGTCCGGGAGTAGCGATAGCATTTGCTCTGTTGACTCACGACGATACACTCTGACACCGGCCGCGCCCCGAGGTATTGTTTGTATATTATATTTTTATTTTATTATATTTTTATATAATATACTTTTTATATTATTTAATTTACTATAGGATATTTATTGAACAACAGTAACGGGGAAGAAACCTTTTTTTTGTTGGCTATTTATTCTTTATATTCGCATCTCTTTCAGTATAACATTACTATCTCCTTTCCTTCTTAGTAGTTACCAATGTACAAAATTTCAAATTGTATTTTCTTTTAAATCTAATTAATCATTAAATGAATACTTAAATAAATTTCAAGACAAGCGCACGAAGAAATCCTGTTACTTACAACTTTTTTTAAAAAATCTATTTATACTTAACTTAGCTTCACGCTGTATCCCTGGCGGGGTACTCAGAGAGAACGGAGCGACAAAAGCTACGGTCTCTACATACGTCTTTCGCCTCGTTCACTGACATCAACCTCTTCATACTGTTCGCTGCCGTATAACAGAGTCGGTACCAACACTGCATTGTGTACAGCCAAATATGCAGCTGTGCTGACGTTTCGCCGTCTCCTCAATGCAGCTAAGGCTCCGTTCACCTTGTTACCGGCAGCAATACGCATTTCCACATCCATCTCGTATCTTCCATCTCTACTGAACATACTTCCCAATATACCACTTCATTTACTTCATTTACTTTAATATCTTGCCAGTTACACTGATCTTGCATTTCGCCCTTTCAAAAATCAAAGCCTTTGTCTTATTCAGGCTTAGATCATTTATTTTTTATTTTTATTTACTTACACATCTTTCTTTCAGAGTGGTGACTAATACCTGCAACTCGCATTCTGAAGCTGCAATGAGCACTGCATCACCTGCGTACAGCAGGCAATTTACATTAAAGTCAGGAAACAACTATCCAAATACAAATTGAACAACCAAGCTGACATGGCACAACCTTGTTTGACACCCGATCGGATGTCAAACCAGGGCGACATGCCAGCTTCTACTCGCACGCAGGCTGAGTCATCTCTGTAAAGAGACTTTACAGCCTGCAGCAAGAGTCCGCTCACATCGTACCGGGGTAGTATGTCCCATAATTTCGCTCTTACAACTCTGTCAAATGCTCTTTTCGAGTCCACAAAACACAAAAAACATTTTAGTTAACGGCCAAGAATTTTTCGTGATCATGCGGAGGAAAAAGATCTGATCCACACACTCTTCAGGTTTAAACCTCCTTGGGTCTCCCACAACAGTTTTTCGGATCTCGCTTGCATTCTTCTCGCCAATAATTTAGTATAAACTTTATTTCCCAAGTTAATCTGATAGCCCTATGGTTTGCGCAGACTATCTGTAAACCTTTGCCTTTATACAAAGGCACGATGACTGCACCTCGCCAATCATCTGGGATCCCCTCTGATTTCCAGCATAAATTACATAAAAACCAGAACAAGTCCAAGAGGCGTGGCCCACCATATTTCATCATCTCGGCAGTAACTTCATCTTTTCCCGAGGACTTATTACATTTCAGACTTCATATTGCACTCTCAACTTCTTTTATACTGATTTCGTCATCAGTTACATCAAGACTTAGCGTTTCGCTGTTACTTGAGACTGAGGCGTCATCCCATTCTTACATCTTCTTGAACAATTCCGTCCATCGCTGTAAAACATGTAGTTAATTCAAATTCATTTCCATCCTTCAAAAGCACCCCTTTCATTCTACAGGTTAGCGAGCAACCTTGAGAAGCACTAAATTTTTACCAGAAATGCTTCGTTTTTCTTCCTAAAGTTCGTTAACCTTTCATCTCTTTTATTCTTTATCAGTAGTTTTGTTTGGTGCTTTTGCAGCTTATACTCTTTCTTTTTTATCTCTCTCATACTTTTATCCTTACCAGGGGCTTTATAATCCTGCCATGCTTTCTTCTTTCTTTCTATAATTCATCATCTCACCATTCGTCGCCCTTTTTGCTAAAGCCTCTTTTCTGTATACCACATACCCCTGTCACTGCTTCCTTCATATAATCCCTAAGATTCTGCCAGCATATTTCAATATTTCCATTTCCAGATTTACTGCTGTCTAATTTTTTGGGAACGCTTTCTTGATATTCCTCTCTAATCGATGGATCCTAAGGCTTCTTGCTTCTTATGCGGTAATTCGACTCCAAGTTTGGACACCTCGTGTCAACGACTCGTGTTTCTTCTAGAACAAAATCTATTTATTCTAGAACAAAAAGTATCCCAAGACGACAACGACTTGTCACTTTGTAAGCCAATAAAACGATAACTCGTAACCTCAGAGGGTAATTTTTCAAGGAATTCCTTCTTATCTGTAATTATTTATTGAGATTGGGGCAGAGTTGAGTTTATATACTATACATGAGTGGGCCCATTTGCTAATAATATAATGTGTAAAACTATGTATATTTGATAATCATAGTATTTATTACTATGAACGAGCAGTTATGGGTTCGCACTTCGCTTCGTTCGCGACATTGACAATCAACCTGCTATGTTTCTGTATTTTATTTAAATTATTGTTGTTACATTAAAATTTCTTTGAATTCCACGGCTTAAAGAAAAAAAACGCGGCGTTGGAAACGCCACCACTAACTAAAGCAAAACTAAGCGCTACTTACAAAATATATATATGTATTAACAAGTGAATTATAAATAAAAAAATATTTATAAAAACAAAAACCCCGACTGTATAAAGTAAAACGAAAATAAACAAGCTCAATAGTTTATTAGGATTAACAGTCGAAACCTGTCAGTAATTCTTCAATCAATAAAATCTTTACCAGGAACCCCGCATAATTTAAATTTAAAGAGGTCCCGACTGTAAATCCTAGTAAACTATTGGGCTTGTTTATTTTTATATATATTTTTGAAATCCTCGTATTGAGCTCTTGAATTTGATACCCATATTGTAGTATTCGAAACGAAAAAAATTTTTTTTCACTAAGTCCAATGGCGTCCCACAGCCGCCATGATTGTTTTTTTTTACATCACCTATCTAAGAACACTTGGGCTGCTAATATGAATCTAACGATACCTCAATTATGTGAGTCCGTTCAGAGGTTCTGGAGATATGAGGTAATAAAGAATATTACATACATACATACATACAAGATACGCACGAAAAACATAACCCTTCCTTAGCAGTCGGGAACAAAACAAAAACTCGACTAACGACATAAGCTACTACTAAATATATTCAGTAAATTACTAAATATATTCAGTAACACTCGCGCCATCAAGACAAATCCAATGACATATCATTTATCGAAATCGGTTCACTGGTTTAACAATTACAAGGGAACAAAGGAATGGACATGCATACATACGCGCTAAAATATAAATCTCCTATTGCTTCGCTGCTATTGGGTAAAAATAAGTTATCTAATTTTCCATTAAAAAATCACAAAAATAATCTCCATTTTTAATTTAATATATACATAAATTCTTAAGTCTAAATTGTCAGAAATATATCAAAACTAGTTAACCTGGCCGAAAATGAATAAGTAATATGAATAATAATGTTGGCGAGATTATTATTATCCAAATTTCCTATAATATGATTAAAAATAACTAAAAAAGCAGTGCAGGCAGAGGGAATTTATGAAGACACTCCGTCTATCAAAGTGGAATAAAAAATTAATTAAGTTAAAAATGATTTAAGAATCGAGAAATAAAATGTTAATACATAACAATAACAAGGTTTTTTTTCAATAAGTATAATGAATGAAAGGAAACATGGCATATATTAATTCAATGTGTTGTCACATTAAATCCTTAAAAATCTTTAAACTACAAATCGAAACCGTAACTGTAGATAGTAATAAAAATATAATATTAAAAGCAAGCAAATAAATACATAAAAAACCAGATATCAAATAGTCAGTTTATTAGTTACAGCATAGATAATACCTATATATCAAGTCAAGTCATACATCATATCATCCTTACACCTGGAGTCTGCCCTTTTTTGTTATATTTAGAGTTGTTATATAGTCTCCTCACCGCTTTGTCTTTGGGCTCCTTGGTGTGCAGGTTGTAGAGCGTGCCGCGCTTGTACTCGTCGCCGCACACGTAGCACACCTCCGTCATGCAGTTCTTGTCCGGCATGGACAGGTCCAGGATGTCCCGCTCCGACGACGACGTCGAGTTGCCGGAGTACACGGATACCGTGGATCTGGATACGAAATTACAAAACGTATATATTTAATAATGGGGTTAATGTGGTGACCTCGAGAACAGTATTGATGATACTGGAGGAAGGTCACGTAAAAAGCGCGAGGATCTTCTGCAGAGCATGTTTAAAGAAATGGATGACAGTGAAGGAACCGAAAGAGGTATGGAACGACCCCTGGCTACGCCACTAGCTAAAAAAAGGTTATGAAATTGTAACGATTGGTTACAGCATTGCACTTTCAATGTCGTAGATAAGGTTACTAAAAGTGGGATACTCTAATTTAAAAGAGTACAGTACATTGCACCTACAAAACTCTGCATCTGTGGTGCACTACACGGTACGGTATACTAGTGCACTAGGAGTGTGTGGTAATAGTCATTTGGCATTAAAAAAGGAAATCATATATAATAACATCCTATTCTAATAAAATTATTTGAAATTAACTTTATGTAGGCAATTTTTTTTTTTGCAAATTTGAAGACTTTTTGCGTTTGGCCGTAAACTTTAAGCTTACATATTTCGGAACTCAATTATTTCATTTCCATCTTGTATATGAAAATTCCAACAAAATTGACAACTTTTAAGTCACCACACAGCATTTGAGTAACCGATCGGTTCACTCCCACACGCACCTCACAGCGTCCAGGTAGCCGGCGGGCTCGCTGGCGCCCGAGTGCTGCGAGCCCACGGAGATCACGGACGGGTCGCGCGCGCGCAGGTCCAGCACGCCCTCCTCCTCCGCCTCCCGCCCCGCGCCGCCCGGCCCGCCCGGCCCGCCCGCGGCACTCGCCGGGGGCACGTAGCGTTGCTGGAAGATGCAGGAATCACGGTTCAATATTAACGTGGAGCAGTGGAACTGCATCTGTGGTGATGCTTGTAGATTCTATCCCAATTTGAAGGAATAGAATCATATTAAAATTATTTCTTTATTTTCATTTCCCCATTCTGGTAGACGAAAGCACGGGTTGAGTTCCGCCACTCAAGACGCAATATCAAAGAAAGCAATAAAACTCAATAAGGAAATGTTTTAATACTAGATTCCTTCTGCCGTCTTTTCGTCGTCTCTAGAATTCGGCAAAAATGGACAATGAAGTATCTTAACACTAGATCTCCAGGTTCTCTCTGGCTACCCTGTTATGTGCAGGATACAGCGTGTAAAATAGAAATCTATAAACCAGACCTCTTTGCCTACCATAACGAAGAAATGAATATGATTTAAATATAATTAGTTTCACAAGTGGGGATCGAATATACATCCATAGCGCTTACAGTCAGATTTGCCACTACGCCGCTATGGTCTACACATATTCATTATACAAATGACATTATAAAAATTATGTCACAGATTAATTTCAATAATTTTAAAATAAAAATTATTATAAAAATTGGCCAAATACGATTTGGATTCACCCGTCAAAGTAATCCAAATAAATTTGCTATATAACATTGCTTCTAGTTAAAGTAGTTTTCTGATGTTAGATCGACATGAAGTAGTAATACGCAAAGAAAGATCAAACTGTGCTATAACGTGGTGCCAGTGAAAGCACTGATATTGCACACTACCTTCTGTGGACCAAGTCAGCGAGAACTATTGTCAAGACAGTCTGTTCTCCACTATTCTCACTTACATTATTAAACTTATTATGGTACTTCCTAGACCAGCAGTGTACGGCGCGGCGGTTTAGCCAGCGGATTTTGATCGCTTTAACCAATATTAAAATACGAAAAAAATACTATTGTAGACGAAATTACTACACTTCCCTGAAAATGTCAAAGCGTAGTCAAAATCAGTTTATTCCGCAGTTCTCTATTTTTCTAACTTTCTAGCTTCCTGTAGGACTGACACCAGTGAAAATGCTTGTAATAGGCTCATTAAATAGAGATTACTTTGATTTTACACAGAGGGATGTTATAAGTTGGACATGTTTGTGATTGTCTATCTTTAGCATCGTAGCTCCCAAGCAAAACGGACGAACTGATTTTGATTTAGTTTTTTTTGTTTGGAAAGGTAGTTTAATCGTGACTCATGATTCAAGAAAATATGCTCAGCCATTTAAAGAATATCAGCTCTTCTCTAGTTAATTTGTTTATTTTTTGGAGTTTTTTGTGTTAGAGAATAAACTATCAATTAGTAACTCACATTATTAAATTTATTATGATTATCTTTCTTAGGGGAGGCAGTATTGCGTGGTGGGTCCGCGAGAGGTCGCGAGGCGGGTCTGGGCGCGGGGTTCGCTGGCTCGTCTCTACTGGCGTTGGCTTCCGCGCCCAACCCGAGCACCTGGGCCGCGTATTCGCCTTGGAACGACATGTCAGCACCTGGAATATTAGGAATATTTGTGTTAATAATATATAATAATATTTTTTTAGCTTCACCAAGGGGTGAATCTAGTGGTTTAGCAAGAACAGAGCGCCAAACGCTAATCTGTGCATATATATTTCGCCTCGTACACTGTCGTCAGTCATTAATCTATTTATACATACCTCTAGAGTGTTGATTAATAACAAAATAATTTTGTATGAAAAGAGTCTGGATAACCCTCGAAAAGACATAGTACGATAACTCGTATACGAGATCATGTATAAGAGTGAGTAAGTGACAGTGGAACACCTATCATCAGTACTATACTCGATTCACGAAGACATGAGACAAAAGGTAAACATGTCAAAAATCTTTTACATGACAGGTTTGATGGAGTTATTATATTAATTAAAAAAAATATATATTTTTTAAATTAAGTATTAATTCGCTAATAACTCTACAAATAGTCATAAAATTGATTATAATTATTATATCTATTAATTATTTATTTTACTATCTTATAATTGAAATAGAATAGCAATAAAGCAGGGAGAATTTTTTTTTTACAAAATTCACAATTTTTTCCCTCCTAAAATATCCAATTATTTTCGTTATATAATTTATTTATTTATATTTTCAATTTTTTTAAATTGCACACTGTATATATAATAAATAAAAAAGGTAATTAAGTTAAAAGAAACGAAAACGAAAAGTAGTATTATAAGTAAAAAGAACAATAATATTATAAAAAATAAAGATTGTTTTTATATTGGCTTTAAGCCAGGAATATTTTAACTTATAAAATTTAAAAATGATGGTATGCACTCGGTTTTTTATTTTCAATAATATTTTTTAAATATAATATGTCATGTACATGTAAAAACACCTTAAAGTCAACTTCTTCTCAAACTTCAGACATTCACATTTTAGTACTATAAAAATAAATTACATCTCGTAATTAATAATTATAGTAGAACATCATTGTTCTAATATAATTAATATTAGAAGATTTTGTCATCTGTCAGATTATATCCACTAATTTTAGTTATTTTCATAGAATTTTCATGAATCCGTTATTTTGGTATTTGTTGTTTTTTTAAGTAAGAAAATTAAAGCTTTTGTTAAGTAAAAAATTATTTCCTGGTTGTTCTGTTTTTATTATATTTTGTATTGTTTTTGTTATTTTGATATTTATATACTCGTACTTTAGAACATGAGTAAACCTGCACCAAGCAACGCTTGCACTTCGACATGAATAATAAAAGCTTTAAGCTGCATGAAATTAAATTGTTACTAGCCGATACAATAAAAAATACAACAGTAGAAGCTTGGCAAAGCTGCATTGACCATGTGATAAAAGAAGAGCAAAAGATGAAAAAAAAATGTTCATTTAATAGATAATGGTGGACCGTTTCGTCATTAATGTTGGTGACAGTTCCTCAGAATCCTCCGATTTCTGATAAATAATTGAATAATAGATATATTAAGTTTTATTATCCTAATAGTTAAGTAACTTTTAGTAAAATTTGTACATTTTCATTTTATTTTTTTGCTTTTATTATTTTATACATAGATATTTTAAACGTAACATTCATGCACAACAAGCAATAATGCTGTATATAGAAAACTCCACATTAAATAAATTAAATATAAATAAAAAAATACAATAAAGTTTGAGAAACAGAATTTTTTTGTATACATTTTGTCTCATGCCATAATGAATCGAGTATAGATTCATTTATTATAGATTTTTTTGCAGTTTTATCACAAAACTTGATTAAAACCTCCAATCAACAAATCATATCTCAATCCATAA